>BHFT01004252.1:0-25837 GCA_004320025.1 Laticauda laticaudata
ATGGCAAGTGTTTTTCTCCGTTTTACATCCTCTTTCCATCCGTTGGTGCAGTGTGACAGGGGCTTAAAGACCATATTCTGGGACCATCTAGTTATGGCAGCAACAAATTGACTTCAGCTGATCTTGAAAATAGTAAGGAGGGTCATGCCTGCTTAGATGGAAGACCATTGATATTGATATAAAGCTGTGGGCTAGATTGAGAAATTAAAACAATAACAACAACCAAGTTTATATTATACTTCATAAAAAGGAGCATGGAGAGCACTTGCCTATAAAGTCACCAAGAGTTGGACATGACTTAATGGTTAAAAACAAACAAAAATTAGGGTTCTTTATGCAGCTCTACGTGTGTGTGTGTGTGTGTGTGTGTGTGAATAGCAATGACAAACCATTTTGCTATCATCCGGGAAACTACATGGGCATTTCCATGAAGTTATCAAAAGTTTGATTCAAAGAAGACTTTTAACTTCTAGATCCATTTGAGGTGGGAGGGGGTTAGTATATATTTTTTTTCATGGTTCATTTATGTTAAGCAAGCTGTTTACATACAAATAATATCCTCTTTAATATTCCAGGCATGCTGTAGTAGAACTGGTTAGCAAGATGATTTCACATCAAAGCTAGACTGAGGGAAAGATTTAGATGCTGGGTTTTTAAAAGAATTTTCTGCTGACGAGGAAGCTAGAGAGATTGAACCTCAGTTCTGGGAATGCTGCTTCCTCCTCCTCATACTCCTCCTCCTCCTTTCCTCCCTTCTTCCCAACCTGCACTTACTTCTAGCACTGATGATGTTACCTGGTTGGGTGAGGTAAAGGCTACAAGGAAACATCCAAGCTCAGAAAGCACTAAGGACCCCCTCGTTTTAAGCCCTGAGCTGCAAATATTCCCCTCTATTTGTCTGTTTGACCAGTCTGAAAAGACTGAATTTAGTGTAACCATCCTGCATTTCACAGATTCTCCAAAGACCACAGCCCTACTCCTTCGGCTTCTCCACGAATCCCGTTTCTCCTCCCTTAATGAAATCCATGTCACTGATGACCATCGCCCAAGTGGGATCAGACAACAGTGAGTATTTGTTGGGTTTTAATTTTTTTCTTTGCATGTAGCATTCGGTTGTGAGCGTATTAAGCACACCTTCTGCTTTTCCTATACCAGCCTAACTTTGCACCATTTTGAGATAAATATTTGTCAGAGAAGGCAAATATCTGGTCCTGCACTGCATGGAAGTTTTGGTTTGCTCTGCCCGATATTAGTCACTCCAGTAAACCCATCCCCTCCCACTTGTGATTGTATAACTGTAACTTTGTCGCTTTATATTGACTGTTTTCTAGTATGATTTGATTGCTTATTGCTTATGACTATTATTAAGTGTTATATCTTATGATTCTTGACGAATGTATCTTTTCTTTTATGTACACTGAGAGCATTTGCATCAAGATAAATTCCTTGTGTGTCCAATCATACTTGGCCAATAAAGAATCCAATCTATCTGAAGATACCCAAGTTCTTTTCTTCTATTAGTCCAATCTATGCATTTTTTAAAAATGTAGAACATCCTGGATTAAGCTTGAGACTTAGGCAAAGCATACTTCTGAACTGTCATTCCTTTTCAATGCATCTCCAAGAAATAAGATTAGTAGTGGGAAAATACAGTTTTCCATCGTACAGTCATGCCTGATTCTAGGGGACGGTGCTCATCTCTGTTTCTTAGCTGAGGGAGCCAGCGTTCTCTAAAAATATTTACATGATCACATGGCTAGTTGAAGCGCATGGAACACAGTTACCTTCCCTCCAAAGTAGTAGCTATTTATCCACTTGTGTTTGCATGCTTTCAAACTGCTAGATAGGCAGGAGCTAGAGCAAGGAATGGGAGCTCACTCCATCACACATCGCTCAGGTCTTGAACCTGAGCTGTCAATTTTCCAGCTGACAAGCTCAGCATTTTAACCGCTAAGCCATCGTGCCACTCCCCCCAGTAGTGAAAAGAATAAAAATAAACTGAAATCTTGATGCAGCAGAGGCAATTAGTCTTCAGTAAGATGTGGAAGCCATCTTTAAGATGTGAGAGACAGTCCAAAATAACTAAACAAACTGCACCCCACTGTAACTAATGCTCTCTCCTTTTAAAATATCTCCCAGATACTTTTACATCTATCTGCAGCTTTGACAGAGGTGAAGAACAAACTATCTCTGCATCTGCCACATTTTTTTTAGCAGAAATGACAGCGAGACATGTTTTTATTGGACGATTGTGTGCCCTGGGGGAATGTCAGTGGGTTCTGACTTGCAGTTGTGAAAGTTGTGTCTCTGATGCAGCTTCACTGTTCATCAGTTCTGTCAATGATTATGTGGTGTGGTTCAAATGAGCCTGGAACAGCCTGACTGCTTTCCATGATTACCCTATGTTTTATGGATTGTAATCTTGTTTTATTCCAATTGGAAATCCAGATTTTATATAATAAGCAAAAGGATTTTGCACAGTGGTCATTTCTTTACATTTCTCCTAAATTTAATTATTACCTCCCAACTGTACCTGTGTGATGATCAAATGGGTTCAGATGACTTATTTATTTATTTGTCCAATTTAGAAAAACTTTGGATGACATGCAGCATTAAAAAGAAACAATTAAAAAATAACCTATACAACTCAAAGAGAAAGCATTTCAGAATAACATATATAATCCCTACAGAAAGTTCACCATTCACCTGGAACAAAGGACTGAGCAGAAAAAGCCAGATTTTCAGATATTTTAGAAACACACCCAAGATACAATGTGGAGAACACCTATAAAAAAAAGTTTTGCAGGGGTCACTAAAGCTAAGAAAACATTTTCATTGGGGAAATAAATGGTGGAATAAGAATTTCCAAATATTTCAAATTCTTTTTTTTTATTTATTGTTTTATCATAGAAAATAAAATAAAAAACAGTAGAACAAAGGGGGATGCGGTGGCTCAGTGGCTAAGACACTGAGCTTGTCAATGAGAAAGGTCAGCAGTTCGGTGGTTCGAATCCCTAGCACCGCATAATGGAGTGAGCTCCCATTACTTGTCCCAGCTTCTGCCAACCTAGCAGTTCAAAAGCACGTAAAAAATGCAAGTAGAAAAATAGGGACCACCTTGGTGGGAAGGTAACAGCATTCCGTGTGCCTTCAGCATTTAGTCATGCCAGCCACTTGACCACGGAGACATCTTCAGGCAGCGCTGGCTCTTTGGCTTTATAACAGAGATGAACATCGCTCCCTAGAGCCAGAACAACTAGCACGTATGTGCAAGGGGAACCTTTATCTTTGAAACAAACAAACAAAATGAAACAAAGGCATTGGAGGTTTTCTAGTCCAACCTTCTGCTCAGTCAGGAGACCCTTATATCATTTCAGATAAATGGCTGTCCAGTCTCTTCTTAAAAGCCTCCAGTGATGAAACACCAACAACTTCTGAAAGCAAGATATTCCATTGTTTAATTGTCTTCACTGTTACGAAATTTCTCCTTAATTCCAAGTTGCTTCTCTCCTTGATCAGTTTCCATCCATTGTTTTTTTATGTTGCCTTCCGGTGCTTTGGAAAATAAATTGACCCCCTCATTTTTGTGGCAGCCTCTTAAATACTGGAAGATTGCTTTCATGTCACCTCCAGCCCACCTTTTATTTTATACACATTTTATTTTTGTCATAAATGTGGAGTACCCCGAAGCACTCTGCGTATATAGGAAACTCATTTTTTTTCTTCTTGGAGAGAAGCCTCTCTGGTTTGGGAGTTTGCCACTGAGAAAGTCTCTTCTAACAAGCAAACCTTTTTGGAAGATTTGGCTTAGCTCCTCAAGACCCGTGACTCATAAAGATGTTGACTCGTTTTTGCTTCTCCCTTAGCAATAGTAACCAAAACACTTGTCCATCCATGAAAATAGACACTTCATCTTCGGTGACCAGAATGTACTAATTTTCTTCCTCCTTCTGAAGGGCCTTATTAAAGGCAATTCCACACACAGGATGGGCTTATGTTTGCAGCAAAGGACCAATTGACATCCTCTTGTTTTTTTCTAAGTGGCTAAGAAAAGGGAAAGGGACTTGAAAACTAGCCTTCTTTGAGAAATGGATTATTTTCTCCTAATTATAGGAAAACATTTTGCAAATACTTTCCTCCAAATTTGCACTCTTTTCCAAAGAGATTTGTACCGCAGCTCAAATTAATAGCAAGGAAAGAAATGGATTCACAAAACGGTGCTGTGCAAATGAAAGATGCAATTTTAATATTTTAATAATTTAATATGCAACATGGCTTAAGTGGAGGCTCAAAGTACTAGAGGGTGTCTAAAGCTGATAGCTGCCCCAAATTATCATCAGCTAAAGTTAATGTTATTTTTTGTTTCCTTAAAGCGTTGCTGATATTCTTTTTTATCTGATCATATTTCAGAATGGAGTGTGAGCTCTGCAGATAACAGTACAGCGAAACAGAAATATTTGCATCATTAAAAAGTATCAATTTAGCTAAACTATAGGAGTACTATATATGCAAGTTTAAAAAAACTTTTTTTAGTAAATAACAGTGAATGTTTATAGATGTGGGTAAAACACAGAAGAGGCATTCTGTGCTTCTGTTCCAATTAAACTCAGGATACATTAAGGTAAACAGAACAATTAGTCTAGACCAGAACTGTATTTGTGGTTATCAGTTTCCCCAGAAATTTTCCCTTTGTTCATGCTTTGCTTTCTTCACCTGACTTTCAGATTTTCTCATTTTAATTAGTTTACTTCATTGTCATTGCACCTCGTACAACGGAATTAAATGCCATCTTCGGTGCACATTACAACAATAAAAATAAAACAAAACCACACATCCTTCACATTCTATACAACTGAATTGAAAACCCGATATTGCATTAATATTGCACTATACAGTAGAATTCAATATTTGCTCTGGGATAGAAGCTGTTTTTCAGCCTATTTGTCCTTGTTTTTATTGTCTTTTACCATCTACCAGATGGTAATAGTTAAAAAACAAAAAGAGTGCCTGGGATGAGATGGATCTTTGAGAATGTTTTTGAAACTAAACAAAGATTATACCATATAAAATAAAATGAAGTTGTGAGTGCTTCAACACTGGTGAATTATGGAGGATTTTAAGAAGAGATTGGACAACCATTTGTCTGAAATGGTATAGGGTTTCCCACCTGAGCAAAGGGTTGGATTAGAAGACCTCCAAGGTCCCTTCCAATTCTCTTATTCTGCTATAAGGGAGCATGATTGGCCCTAGTGTGGTCTTCACTTGCAAGATTACCTTTGAAGCTCACATTGGTATCATAGATTTTCTTAGAAAAATAAACATGGAGAGTGTTTCTGTCCAGAGCTTTGTTTGGCAAAGCTTTGGTTTTTTTTAGACAAAAAGGACCAACATGAACTGGAGATCACGCAAAGAATTCCAAAGGGGAGGAGGTGGGAGAAAAAGTTGGCCTTCTGATAAGCGTGGATTTGGGACTGCTTGCATTCACCAAGACTGTTATTCTATGAATAAAGCCATCATCCATAATCACTACTTTGTATTATCACCATGTACCTGTTTCAACTTTAGATAGTCGTGCCTCCTGGAATACACTCCTTAGATCCATTTCATCCTAGGCACCCCCCTCCTTTTTTTTTTTTTANGAATGTGAAGGATGTATGTTTGTGTTTATTTTCATAGTCATAATGTATATGTCAGGATTCCGGCAGTTACCCCAATTTAAATCATGAGTCTTGAGACAAACTTCCAAAACATGCTGGCACTGCCTGGGTGTAGCCGACTCTGAGACACATAATTCATTGTCACTCTTGACCCTGATTTCCCCCACCCCCACCCCCTGGGTGTATCGTAATTCATATTCTCCAATGAGACACTTCCATAGCCAGGAATCATCAATCATGTTATCCAGTTAGAATTTTATGCAGCAGAAATTTCAGTCACCTAGTTACTATCTTTGAAAACATTTATGAAATGCAGTTTCAGTTTTGCAAGCTGCTGCACTGTTCTTCCCTCCCTTTCTGTTGGCAACTCTAAAAAAACCAAAGAAATATTTTATGAGTTGACTATGTATACTGAAGATGGTATATAATTTTGTTGTACGAAGTGGAATGACAAAATAAACGAAATTAAACTTAGGAATTTTAATTACTGTATACTTTTTCAACAGGAGTAAAGGTAGGGTAAGTGTAAAAGTATAAGTATAATCCAATTTGCTGGGAAGTCCTACAGAAATAATGATGCCCCATCTGGGAGCACATTTATTTATTTAAGAAAATGCATATGACAGTCCAACTCACTCTTGGTGATACATATAAAAGTGAGTTCCAATTATATTCGAGTTTGAAAAATACTGAAATAAGAATCAAGTCTTGACTTGATGTAGCTTACTGAGAAAGTTTCCCCTCTGTAGACTTCATATTGATTGTTTTCATGGAGATTGGTTTGGCTTTTCTTCCTTCCTTCCTTCCTTCTCAACCTTTTGACTTCTGGATGGTTGGAGTAAAATTACTCTAAAGTCGCAGAAAAGCTATTGACCTCTACTTAGTCCTTTTAGTCATGTTCTAGTGCACAAGAGATCCCTCAAATGGTTCTGTTCTTGTAACTATTTCATCATTATTTGATTTTAGCACTTGTCTATATTGCAATACTTAAAAAAAATATGAAATTATTCTTAAGAATTTAAGAATAACAAGAGTTGGAAGGGACCTTGGAGGTCTTCTAGTTGAACTCCCCGCTCAGGCAGCAAACTGTATACCATTTCAGAAAAATGGTTGTCCAATCTCTTCTGAAAAACTCCAGTGATGGAGCATTCACAACTTCTGGAGGCAAATCATTTCAATGATTAATTGTTCCAACTGTCAGGAAATTCCTCTTAGTTCTAAGTTGGATCTCTCCTTGGTTAATTTCCATCCATTGCTTCTTATCCTGCCTTCAGATACTTTGGAGAATAGGTTGGCCCCCTCTTCTTTGTGGCAGCCCCTCAAATACAGGAACACTGTTATTGTGTCACTCTAGTCCTTCTTTTCCTAAAACTAGACATACCCAATTCCTGCAATTGTTCTTCATGGAATTGTATTATCTTCCTGGATACAAACCCTTTGGACCCATAAACATTGTTCAGTCATCTTGACAAATCAGTCTCTTGGACAATCTTCTTGATGGTCATAGTTGTGAAGCTAAAACCCACCCGTGCTATTTACTGGAAGGCTTACAGCACAACAAGGAATGGACAATATTTGGCCAGTCTCTACTGTCTCTACTCTTCCCCCTGTCCTCACCCCCAAAGCTATAGAGAACTTTTTCAGATCTTAGCTCATCAGTTCCTTCCAGATACAGTGCATATAAGACATGCCTGTTGCATATATTCACATGAATTAAACAAAAGAAAAAAAATCACAATATTTTCTTGGCTACTAGATCCATGGGAATGGTGAGGTCTCTGGATTGCAGCTGCTCAAACTACCCCAAACTTTAAATATGTTGCCCCTAACTATATCCAGTGAAGGTTGCACACCTCATCAGGCCATTGAAAAAGTTTGTAAAACTTGCATCAGATTTAAGGCAAATACTTTTTCTACATGGAAGTTTATTTTGTCAGTTATCTTGTCAATGCAAATAAGAAAATGGGAGGAAAAGGAAGACAGACTACTTCATCAAGGTGAAATAAGGCACATCAATTTTTTTAGGAGTGTGTTACAATTTCAAACTGCTCTTGACAGCACAGCTTTTCACACCTGAACTGTGCTTCTAAGATATGCAACAGAAAAAAAAAAAGTTGGAAGATACCTCGAAGAGGTTATAGGGAGTTCAGCACTTCAAGAATCATTAGAACGTGATAATGCGATGGCTGAATTTATAGATTATTGTACTCCAGATGATGCAAGAAACTTTCAAAAAAAAATCCATAAATGCAAAACAACTCCAGGAATAAAAAAAATAATATCCATTCAGGGAATCTCTCCCCCTCCCTCAAATTCTTTCAATGTACTCCTGAAGCCCAACTCTAGATCTTTGAGGAAATTCAGCTTTTAAAAGAATGCTTGAAAAAGGAGAACGAAATCAGGGAGACAGTGGAGAGGAAAGAAAAGTTGAACCTTGAAGATGTCCCACAGATCAGAGTCTTTGGGCCTGATCTCTCTCCTGTCCAATTCTGGCTAGAACTACCCTGTTTCCCCAAAAAGACAACCTACCCTGAAAGTAAGTCCTAGTTTGATTTTTACACCTGCACCCAATATAAACCTATTCCCAAAATAAGCCCTAATTAAGATCCTGCCCATTCCAGAGTACACGGGTAAAAATTAAGCTAGGTGGGGATGGGGTGTGCGTGGAGCTGCCCTATTACTTACCTTTGGACAGTTGTAGCCAGGCCTTGCACACCCCGACACCTGCCTTACCAGGCCATTTCTTATGCAGACCGACCTGGGGCTCTGTTATCAGCTAGAGGCCTTCAGGAAAGCCTTGCTGGCTGCAGAAGAATAAGTTCCTGAAAGCCTTTGAAAGGCAAAAAGGAAGCAAAAGGAAAGCCGGGGCAACACACGCAAGTGAAGTTTGTCAGTGGATGACATCCCCCCAAAATAAGACCTGGTGCCTTTTTTTGTGGCAAAAAAAATACAAGACAGGGTCTTATTTTGGGGGAAACACAGTAGAGAAAGGAGGGCAACCACTGCCAGCCAATTACATTCTTAACCCTCACTCAGAAGTTTATCGTGGTCAAGTGGAATAGAAATGCACTGAGAAATTCAGGAAGCCCCATTTCTGTAAGACTTCAGTAAGTCCAATCAAAGTTGTCCCAATTTCCAGTCTAACTGAATAGGGCCCAAATAGTCCACTTCCTCCAGAATCCTCTCCCAACTGCAGCCTGACCACCTTCTCAGCTTTCCATAAAGAGGGAAGATTGGAAACTATGTGAAAACTATCCAGGGCGGTTGGATCTAACAATGGCTTCTTGAGGAAGGGGGGAACACCCAACGGGAGCTCAGATTGAGACATTTTGTCATAGAGATAAACACATGATGTCTATCAATGGTGAAATTCAAAAAAATTATACTAATGATTCTGTGGGCATGGCTTGGTGGGCGTGGTGTGGCTTGGTGGGTGTGGCAGGGGAAGGATACTGTAAAATCTCCCTTCCCACCCCATTCCAGGGGAAGGATACTGCAAAATCCCATTTCTTTCCTACCCAACTTGCCTGCTTTCCAGCTCTTTTCTCCTGTGCAGGGCAACAAAAGATGACCCAGCCAGTCAGCTGGGACTCAATGGGAGGCAGAGAAGAGATGGGGGTGGGGCAAGTCAGAGGTGGTATTTGCTGGTTCTCTGAACTACTCAAATTTTCCACTACCGGTTCTCCAGAACTGGTCAAAACCTGCTGAATACCACCTCTGATGTCTATCCCACGAAGTCGATCCTGTTGTGTACTCTCTTCCAGTGACACATAAGCTTATTAGGGTGTCTGCTCAAACTGGTGAAAGGGGCTGTGATGGTCGGAGGCTGGGGTTTGTTTTTGGTTTTTTTTGGCTGGTACTTAGATTACTGAAAAGAGACATGTCTCCAATTTACAGTGTAATGATGGAAGCCTTGTAGGGAAACAGTCAGAAATCAATACAGGTAGCCCTCGACTTTGCACCACAATTGAGCTCAAAATTGATGTTGTAAAAGGTTGTAAAAGAAGGTTGTAAAGAAGGTTGTAAAAGAGGATCACTTTATGATGCTGCAACCGTCAGAAAGATGAACCAGTTGCCAAGCGTCTGAATGTAAATCATGTAACCTTGGCAATGCTGCAATGGCCCTAAGTGTGAAAAATAGCCCTAAGTCACTTATTTTTAGTGGTGTTGTAGCTTTGAATGGTCCCTAACTGAACTGTCATAAGTCGAGGACTGCCTGTAGTATTTTTTTTTTTGCATACAATGAAACCTCCCTTTTCTTCCCCTCCCTTTAAAAAAACACACACACACTTCTCTGCTTTGGCTGCTGCAGCCCTTTGCTTTGTTTTCTTTTTTTGAGAAAATGCCTTTTGCTTTCTTCTTGGTGTCTCTGTGGCTGTTCTTCCTTTTTTTTTGTTGTTGTCTGTTGTCGGTGTCGAAACAGCATGCTCTAACCTTTTCCCTTTTCCATTAACCTACTTTTCAGCACAGGGACGGATTAAGCCATCTAGACGAGTTTTCTTCTCCTTCAGCATCTCTCCTCTCATTCCTAAGTCTAAAACTGTCTTTTCTGTTGACTCTTCTTCCAGTGATGAGGAGAAGTTGGAGAGTAAGTACTCTTGTTTGGGCAAAATGATGCTGGCATTTGCTTAGTGCTCCGTGGAGAAGCTCAGACTCTTGCATGGCTTCATTGAACGCAAATGCTTGTGGTTCAGTCTTGGCTGAATAGCTTGCCGTCTCCACTTGTCTTCACTGCTGCTTGCAAATTCAAGCCAAAGTGCTTTTCAGCTTACTTTCCTGTTGATGAATTTAGCCTACAAGGTTTTTCTAAGCTTCCTTTTCTTCATTTGGCCCCTGGGTCAATAAGGAATGTTATGGTGTATAGACTTCATGTGTAGGAACCAATGTTATGGCCACGAATTTGACGTATCATATTTTATTTGTTTATTTGCATGTAGGATCTCCCACTTGGACTCCACGTTGTTGAGATTCTTTGTACTTGCTTAGGTTCAAAAATGTTAAATTTTGCTATAGATTAACTTACCCTTTGATGATTTTACATGAACAGGGGTTCAGGAAAAAAAAGAAAGCACTTCTATGAAATGTGTAAATTCAGAAATATTAGAAGGTCAACTTATAATATTTCTGCAACTTATCCTGGAAAAAAATGTTGGATTTCTTAGGAAATATATCTGAAAAAGAGATTTTAATCAGGAGACAAGCTCATTATTGGAGGTGGTTAAAACCTGAAATAGTTAGAACAAATTATGTCCCTAAAATTATGGGAGTTGTTTTCCAGTGAGAGATTTTTCTAAAGCAATCCTTTTAAATCATTATTTAAACATTGCCTTCATCTACTGGCAACAAGGTAAAATCCTGTATTCTTGTTATCTTTTTGATGCTAGATTGTGAGGAAACTTAAAAAAAAAACTACTGTAAATGTAAAGCAAGAAATATATGGTCATTTATGGTCAAGGAATAGTCAAAGTTTTCTTTAATAGTTTGGAATGATTTAAAGTAGCAAGGGATTTGCCATTGGGGGTTTATTTGAAAATAGTTCCAGTATGGTATAATTTGAAGACCCAAAATTTCAATTTATGTGGCACATCATGAACCTACCTACCTAAACCTTTTAAGCAAATGGAACAACTATGAATTAATTTCAAAGAGATGGGCATAGTCCTGTGGATTGTGTCTCTGTGTGCATCACAATGTAAATGTGTTGCTTCAGATTCAGACAGCTTAAAAGTGCCACATGAATCCTTCAGGCTGAATTTCTTACCAGAAAGTAACCAAGGCAACTCCTTAAAGCGTGTTTCTTTTGGCCTTTGCAAAGGTCTTAGTGTGATCTCCAACCCTTCTGCCTGGGTATAAAACTGACAAGAATATCTTCCACGCTCAAGTCTTGAGCATTGCTGACTTCAGCTTGCAGACTGTCCCCAGCGATTATCATAAATGTTCCAGCTACTAATTCAAGCGAGAGGATGTAATGCATGCTTGTTCCTACTTGACAGCTTTCTCAAATCTATTTTTGCTGGGGAATGTGAAAGAAACTGATTAGATTTTGAACCATGTTCATACTTGTTCTTTTTCATGGATTTCCTGAAATGACCAGGGACACTAATTTGGGAAGATTCTGATGTATTGACTTTAGATGTGGTTCTGGTACCATAAGCTGGTTTTCAAAATAACAATCTTCATAAAAAGAGAGGAGGTAATCAACATAATTGCTCATTTATAATCTTGATAAAGAGTATGGACATCTAGATATCATAGTCAACTGTTATCCTGCTAACAGATTGGGTGGATTCAGAATCAAGCATCATCTGGCACTGTCATACGAGAACATATGTTTTAATAAAATTATATACACGTATTACTATACATGTTTTGATTTTGAAGGATTTTTAACTGTAATTCTTTCTGTGTGTATTTTCACAGGCACCCAATCCTTCAGCAGCTCCTTGGCTCAAAGGTGAACTTTTTATCTCTTAAACGTATTCTAAATATAATTTGTTCCTTTCTTGAATTCAACAAGAATTTAAACAAAGACCATTGGTGGTGATGGTGTTTTTTTTTTTTTTTAAAGATTGATTTTACTACAAAAAAAATGGCCCAGTTATCAACTGATTGAAAAATTAAATCTACATATCTCTGAATTGTGGTCAAAAAGCTTGTCAAATTTACTGGTTTGCGGTTTCAGCCTTTAAGAGGCATGTAAGAGACCATATTCTGAAAATTGGGTAAAAGGACTTTGACATGACTTAATTATACTTAAAATTAAGAACATTTGTTCTGTAGGCAGTAACTCCTTCCTATGATACAATCAAATTTTCAATTCAATGGCGGGTTTTTTGAGAACATGAAGACTGAATTTATCTTTGGAGGTGGGTGGGAAACATTTGGCTTGAAGCAAAGTTTGGTCCTTTCTCCTTAAAATTGTTTCTGTAACTTTAACTGCTCCCGAAAGATAAAGGTTACTCTTGCACATATGTGCTAGTCATTTCCGGCTCTAGGGGGCGGTGCTCATCTCCATTACAAAGCCAAAGAGCCAGCGCTGTCCGAAGACATCTCCATGATCATGTGGCTGGCATGACAAAATGCTGAAGGCGCATGAAACGGTGTTACCTTCCCACCAAAGTGGTCCCTATTTTTCTACTTGCATTTTACATGCTTTCGAACTGCTAGGTTGGCAGAAGCTGGGACAAGTAACAGGAGCTCACTCCATTACACGGTGCTAGGGATTCCAACTGCCGAACTGCCAATTTTTCTGATTGACAAGCTCAGCATCTTAGCCACTGAGCCACCCCATCCCTAAGCACCCTAGGCACTTGTAGGCAGATTCAAATGAAAATGCTTTGTCTCCAACTTGCAACGGATGAGCGCACCATGTTCTTGCGCATTGTGTGACATGTTTTATCTCTTGGCTTTTAGCATCAGTGAGGAAAGTGGCAGTTTCCCACCCCCCAGCCCCTCCAGAAAAGATTTGGAAGGCAAAAGTGGAACGAAAGTCAGCCGTACATTCAGCTACCTCAGGAATAAAATGTCCAGCAGTAAGAAGAGCAAAGTAAGTAGGCCCAGGGTTTGTGCTTCCAAGACTGGTACTTTGAAGATCAGGGATTATATTATGACCATTATGTTTGTCTTGTTGCTTCTCAAACCCATCCTCCTTTAAACCCATTGGTAAGGAGATGACCATCCAGGAAAGGAAGAGATTCTTATGTAAAAATAACTAGGAACATTTTCCTTCCAACTGCAGCCATGCTAATGTCAACATGACTGAGAAATAAGGAATGTGGTAAAGATTTGGGCTACCATTGCTCTTCCCTCTCTTTTTTCAGACAATTTTGAAGGAAATTGGATTATTTTTGCAAACCTTTTATTAACTTCTATTAATTAAAGTTCTCCCTAGGCTACCCCTCAAAAATATCCAGACATACACACATACAAACATACACATATACAAACAATTTTTAAGAATCAGGATATAAAAACGTTTACCTACATACAACTTTGTTCAATGAAAGCAACATGTCTGTGCTTTGCTAATAAAGAAGCCAACCTGGTTTAAACAAGATAATTGTCTTATATTAGAAACACATAAAGGCCCTGTCACACTGCCCAACGGATGCAAAACCTTTGTAAAAAGGACACAGCGGACGAGAAAAATGTTCCATCCGTTGTTAATCTGCTCTCAAAAGGGGCAAAAATTTGCATAAGCAGAGCGGAAATAAACACGGAAAGGACTACGGACGGGGGAGGACGCAGAGCGGATGGAAAGCAGATGCGGAACGGAAGCCTAGCAGATGGAAGCGGATGCAGACGAGATGCAGAGATGCAATAGAGGATGCGTAGAGGATGCAGAGCGGGAATGCGATAGAGGATGCAGCAGGGATGCGTAGCGGATGACGCGGATGCGTAGCTGCATCCGCTTTCATCCTTTCTCCATCCGTTGCTACTAACGCTGCGCATCCGTTCCGCTTCCTCCCTGCGTCCGTTTAGCCGCTGGAACGGATTTGAGTTGCGCGGATGCACAGCGGATGCCAGCGATATAGCAAGATGCGTAATGGATGCAGAACGGTATGTCCCCCGTATGCCTAGAGGATGCAGAACGGATGCATTGGATACATTTTCCGCCTCAAAAGTTTTGAGCAGCTCAAAACCTTCTGAGCGGATTGAAATGTTAATAGACGAATGCTGGACGGATAGAAGAGAAGCAAAACGGAGGCAGTGAGTAACAGAACGACAGCATCGCGTTAACCACGGATGGCAAGTGTTTTTCTCCGTTTTACATCCTCTTTCCATCCGTTGGTGCACTGTGACAGGGGCTTAAAATGGAAAGCTAAATGAATCTTTTGTTCTACAGTCTGACCTTCATTTCCTGCAAATTATTTCAAATTGGGTATTAGCTAATGAAATAAAAAGACCTAGAAAATCTCAACATTCAACCAAGTTCATTTTTAAAAAAATCCATTAAGGTTCTTGGTCCATACCCAGGGACAACTTTCTAGGCCATTAACATTTTGAAATTCTTCCAGAATGAGATTTAGAGTCCACCAAAAGGCTGGTGACAGTCACTTTCTAATACTAATATTGTGGTGACCTGGAACAACATACACAATATACACATATGCATCTGGTCTTTTTATACATCAAGTTCAGAACATCCTGTAAGATGCAACATCCTGTAACATCCTGTCTAATGCAAACATGGATTCTACTGCCAGCTCAAAGATGCACATAAGCAATTCCTAAAGTAATAGATTGGTTTCTCTGAGCCTTGGTTTATATAAACATGATTTATTAAGCAAACTGCTGTTGGCTATGTTAACATATGACTCTAAAAACAAACAAATAGTACTATGATTTAGCCTCTTATCTGAACCCAATCTTATCAGTATAGTCTATTATTGTTTATCTTGACTAGCAGTAATGTTTAAACTGAGACTTCAACTCTGTATCTGTCCTACTTTGAAACGAACTTTTTTTGAGATTATATCAGAATGGGTAAATTTGGGGGAACAGTTTTGCTTTTTTTTTAAACCAAAATCTGAAATCTAGCAGCAGAAACCAAGGACAAAAGATCTATGTTATCCCAAAAGTTCAGCATGCAATATCCTCTTTCTGGGGAGAGTCTACGGTTCTTCTGCATACAAAACTGCTGGTGCTTACTGCAAATTTCTTTGGTTTAAGTCAGGGTTGGGCTGCTGGGGGTTCGCAGGGGTGCAGGAGATCCCCTAGTTCGGGAGGACCCCCAAATCCTACTCCTGGCTGGCCCCTCCCACCCTTCCCCTCCCCACCCAGGAGTCCCCACATGGCCCGTTCTGGATGCAGGTAAGTGCAAGGCATGTGTGGAGGCTCAGGGAGGGCAAAAAACAGGCCTCCCAGAAGTTCGGGAAGGCCGGAAATGACCCCATTTCCAGCTTTCAAAGAGCCTCCGGAGCCTGGGAAGGCCATTTTCGCCCTCCTAGAAGCTCAAGGAAAGCCTCCAGAGCCCAGGGAGGGCAAAAATGCCCCTCCCCATCCATCATGGTGCAGGAGGCCAACTAGCCTACACCCACCATGGCCATGCCCACCCAGCAACCAGATAAGAGAGCCCCTTGCCAAAATTTTTGAAGCCCACCCCTGGTTTAAGTGGTCATTTTGGGGTTTGGAGGGTGGCTGTTGGCATTTGGACTCCCTCATCCTTTGTATCATGAGTTGGGTCAATTTGCAACATTTGCAAAACGAGGTCATTAGATCACCAGGGGACTGATAAAGATTGTGTAAATTGCACACATCAAATCAGGGCGTCCAATGTGCAACCCTCACTGTATTATAAGTTGTATGAGGAGGCAGGTGTCTTGACCGAGCCAAGTTACAGCCACAACAGTGCTTTAGTGCAAATCAATGGAAAAAAGGATTTTCTGTAGATCCTTCAACTTCATTTTGTGTATTTTGTACTCGTTCAGAACATGAAGTATCAAGAGTGAGCTGAAAGTAGCTTGTTCTTCTGAGAAATGGTGGGAGGAAAATTCTGTTTGGCAAGAATGCTTTAGAAGTTTAAAAAAACCAGACCGTTGCAATATACCAGTACTACTTCTTTGGTGAAGGTAAATGTTTCCTATCCACTATGATTGCACAGCTAGAATTGGAATCTTATTTATGAAAATATATTTCTTCTCCTTGCAATGATTATAAACAGCATTGCAACTTATTTAAAAAAGCTTCTGGAAAAGTAGCATACTTTTATTGTGATTTTTCATTCATCATTATAGAGGCCATCTTTATATTTAAAAACAAAATCGGCCAAAGAACTCTTTGGATACTCAGATTAAAATGCAAAGGAGCTTCATTCAGTTCTGACTTTTGCATGTTAGCCAGAAATCTCCTGCTTTTCCTTAATATTCAACAACTGGAGCTACTCTTCATCTCTCATTTCTAAAAAGGAAGGCAAATTCATAAGGGGAAAATATATTTTATTTGTTTCTTTTTTATTTATTTCAGGTATTTATACAGCCACCCATCCTTCCAACAAACCCTGGGCAGCTCCCAATAAAAACCCAGTCTGTCAAATTCTTAATAAAGTTAAATAGTTTATTTGATGGACTTGTGTGTCATTGTGGAACACCAGTTTTGAAGAAATCTGTTTTGACGTACCATCCCTTTTTTTTGGGGGGGGGGAATGGTTATAACACCTCTTAGAAACTCACCGCTTGTGGGCACCCATTTAAATTTTATGAGTGTTTTGAGGTTCCTCTGTCTGTGGATAGATCAAATAGCCTGAACAACAATTGTCTCCATTTCAAAGCATCCTATCCTATGCAACTCCCCATTTTACTTGATTTGGGTACATTATTATTTTGGAGAGAACATTCAATAAACCAGAACAAATAATCTTCAGGACACAGTCTTTTAGACGTACAGTCTCCTTTCAGTCTCTGATGGCATGACTTTTCAATCACTTAAAGGATGAAGAGAAATATGTAGACTTTTGTTGTCCAACCTGTTGGCTTCCTCATTGAAGAGGAATTGTCTTGGGCCCCATAATATATGATACAGTATAGTATAATATAGACCAGAGGTGTCAAACTCGATTTCATTGGGACCGCATCAGGGTTGGGATGGGTGTGGCCAGCTCAACATCAATCATGTTGGGGGCACCTGTGGCAGCCCGAGCACTCTGCCAACAAAAATGGGCTCCCAAATTCTATTTTTGGCTGTGATGGCCTCCTGCAACCCTTTACCAGTGAAAATGGAGCTCAGGAGCCCTTTGGCTGGCCAGGCACTACTGGCTGGTCTTTCATGAATTTCAGGTCGGCCATGCGGGCCAGATCTAAGCACCATAAGGGTCGGATTCGACCCACAGGCATTGAGTTTGATGCCCCTGATATAGACACATATAGACATCTACATACTTTTTATTTATTTCATATGGCATAACAGAATAGAGTACTAGTGCATAGAATTCACAAAATCAGCATATAAAATGTGTATCAAAATATAAAACACCAGTACAGTGAATTATTTTAAAGACGTACAATACAAGTGATGAATAAAATGATGAATAAGATTAAATTATGTATGAGCAGTTACTGAAGTGGCTAAGCTATGACCGGATATGTAGATTGCTTAGCCATTGGGCAGCAATGCCCTTGGGATGATTTTAGCCATTGGGCAGCAGTGCCCTCAAGATGATGATCCACATACTGATGTGTCCATATGTGCTGAGGCTCAAATCCCAGAAGGTTAACCCAGGATTTTGAAAATTGCAAAAGGTTGATACAAAAAGTACCGTATGAGCTGAGATTGTGCCCCTTTGACAAGGGCCATTGACCATAATAAAGATAGATTGGCTGAAGATTGCAATGTCAATGTATCTCCAAGGGAAGAGCACTGGAATGACAAACCTAACTATGTCTCAGAAAACCTGCTTTGTCCCAATCTTGGCTTCAGGAGAACTTTGTCTGCCAACTTCTATTTTTGACTGGCACCTTTCTCTTCCCTATTTCTGGATTCTGCTGTAGATCCAAAGGTTTTCCATTGTCAGTGTTTTGGGATTAGGATGGAGTTTACCTTTCTCACCTGCAAAGCAGATTTTTCACCTTAAATTGTTGCATACAGGTTTTTCTTAGATGTGTGGAAGGGTATTTAACTTTCCTCGCCTTCTCTTTTTTTCCATTTTTGTCTAAAATAGATAGAAAAAAAATCTTGAAAGAGGAAGCAAAACAGGAAGTTTCTAACCCTGCTAGTACTTCTGCTGCCTTAAAAACACAGATGTTTAAGTCATATAAATGAATCTCTCTCCAGGAAGACAAGCATGAACCATCACAGCATCTTCTGCTTTAGCATTCAATACTTGAAAATGCCAATTAGCAAAGAGATCAGAGAAAAAATATCTTCAGCGCCTCCATGTGTTGTTTCCCAAGTGTCCCCCAAGTCTTTTGAGTCCCTTGGTTATCCCAAGGGAGCTTCAGCTCTGACACCTCCAGTGCCTGAAGGGTTAATCTGTTCTTTGAGGAAGCTCAGAAGAAGCAGCTCTTCCTTCTCTCCTCCCCTCTGCCTTCTCTCTTGCTCAACTTGTTTCTGACTTCCTTTTATGACAGCAGGCTGAGCAGCTGAACAGGATCGTGTTTGGGGTTTGTTTTATCTCTAATGTGATGGATGGATAGATATTGGGTGGATTGTCTTGCACCGACATTGGGCAGCATGTCCTTCAAATGGCATCGGTTTTCAGACATGCCCCATATAACAGTGAAACTGATCGGACATTTCCACTCGGAGGTAAATTTCTATCTTGGCTTGGGTAGTGAGGATTAGTAGTGGCAGCCCCAGTGGTGGTCAGGAAAGGCCTGGTTGATTAGTCTGGATTGTATCAGTTGATGCTAAGATGTTGGTGAGAAGTCTAGGCTGGACTGTCTCCTACCTTTGTTTTTCATTTCAGTTTGGCAATATGCTGCTCTACTATCCTTCTCAGTTTGGAGAGGATTCATTTCTATATATCTCTTCCATATAACAAATTGTGGTTCGTTAAACTCCAAATTCTAGGGCACTGTGGGTTTTTTTCCCCAGCCTTTACAGTTGTTTGTACTTTTTTGCACCCGTGAAACACCATTTCCTGTTTTCTGACTCAATCTGCTTATGGTTGCTCTCTGTCTTTCTAATCAAACTAATCAAATCAAAACACTTAGACAATGTTTTTCTTCAAAGTAGGAACATTTTCTTCAAAATGTCAGTAGTAAATTCCTGTTACTGGGCAAAAGGATGGCCAGAGAGTGAGACATAAGTTGTTGAATGACTGTTTTCTTGAGTGAGAAGGTTAAGAGTCAAATGAAGCAGCCAAGTATTTTTATGCATGTAGACATCAAAAGGAAGCGATAGAGTTAATATGCTTTGCATTCATACAGCTTTGTTCTCAGGGCACAGTAATCTCCTTTATATGAATAAATCTTCTGTTCTCCTACTGGTCAGATTGCACTGATTATCCTTATTATTTATTAGATTTTTAAGCTACCTGATTATCAGAGATCTTTGAACGGTTGACAAAGACAGTTAGCATTTTGAAAACAGTAAAAATAATAAAAGAGCATAGAAAGGATTTGTCAAAGCAGAGAAACACTAGCATCCTAATCTAATGCAGATATTTGAAGTAAAAGAAAATTCTAACTCAAAGTCAGTCTAACATGTTTTTCCCACTTTGTCCATGACAGATGTCTACCTTACTGTATTCAGTTTGGGTGGCTGCCCATCTCAGCAAGTGACTCTGGGTTGCAAGCCATTTTAACATGAATTAAAAACAAATTTCCATCAAAACTACAAAATACACAGTAGCTAAAAAAGATATGTCACAGTGAATGGTTGTTAACACAACCTGGAGATGGGACATTCTCAGAATTTTCTGTTAAAAAAGGCTCAAAATATATCAACATTTGAAAGGGAGAGAAAAACAGATGAAAACGAGTTTCATAAATAGGGGAACATTTTTGAAGAAGATTTTAACATAAAACGTAGAATAATAGAGTTGGAAGAGACTATTCCAACCTCCTGCCAAAGAAGGAGACCCTATACCATTTCAGATAAATGGCTCTCCAGTCTCTTATTGAAAGCTTCCAGTAATGGAGTACCGACAACTTCTGAAGGCAAGCTCTTCCATTGGTTGATTGTTCTCACAGTAATGAAATTCATGTATCACCTTAGAAAGATGAAATGGAGTAGGTTCCCCATATTAATGTAGTCTTAAGACCGTTTGCATTTCTCAGCATGTGTATACCACTTTGCTAATACATCCCACTCCAAAACATGAATTTGTTCAATTGAAGAAATACCTCATAAAGAAAAATTCTATATTAAACTATGCACATTAGTGAACATGAGATACAAAAATACACCATGTTCAGGGAAAGCTGTTTTATGATGGGACATTTCTGGGATAAAGGAATGTGCAAAAATGCTTGCTTCTGGGGAGATGTGGGTAAAAAATATTTTTATGACACTTTCTGGAAAAGAATTGTTCAAAAGGATTTGGGAACAGGCCCAATAAAATTGAAGAAGAGAAAGAAAAGAAATGGAGAAAAGCAAAAAAACTGGAGGACATAACCTAAAATATCTCTGAAGATCATCTCGGCACCTTGGGATGTTGATAAACCACACACTGTTTTTAGATATCGAGATCACAGACTTTTATTTGTCCCTGGGATGTTGAGAATATGTTATGGTTGTCATCAGGAGGCCAATCTTAAATTCCTCAAGATGGCAAGTGAGGTGTCAGATGTCCACCATTTTATTTGCATGTTTATGTTCCAAGTTTCATCCATTAAATTATTATCTGATGGCATTCAAGAAATGGGTCTTTCCTCTTGCTCTCTGGAATAGTTTCCCCCTGATATTCATATGGCTTCCACCTTGACCCATGATAACTACAGTTTGTGTCTTCTGTTGAATGGAAGTAGACCTCTTATGGAATGGTTGGCCTATTAGTTTTGTTAGTTTGTTTTTTCCTGGACTTTCTCAGCTACCGATATTGGGGTTACTTATTGCTGTGATTTTCTATGCTGTCTGAGTATGATATGATCATTGAGAGTCCCAGAGTTGGAAATTCAAGCCATGCTATAAGAGCCCTGGTGATGCAATGGTTAGAATGCAGTACTGCAGGCTAACTCTGCTCACTGTCAGGAGTTCGATCCTGACCGGCTCAAGGTTGATTCAGCCTTCCATCCTTCCAAGGTCAGTAAAATAAGGGCCCAGATCGTTGGGGGAAGTATGCTGACTTTGTAAACCACTTAGAGTAAAGCCCTGTGAAGCAGCTTATAATTATAAGTGTTATTGCTAAGTGCTATGTTTAAGACTAGGGCTTTGTCTTGTCATTGTTTTAAATAAAAAAGAAAGAAAAGAAAAATAATATTAGGAAGAAAGAAATGATAGTAGGGAAAACAGGGAGCTTGATAGGGACCAAGGATTCAAACTCCATTTCTACATTAAGCACAGTGATATTAAATTGTAATGTTTTAGTTTAAGATTTTATGAACCTGTGATATCAGCTGTGGTTCAGGACATAGCAACATGTGTCAATCTTGCCAGTTGTAGCTTAGTCAGCTGGTCAATGACTTAGAACTGGGTATAAAGCAATTAAAGTCATGGCTGACTTTTTTGGTTTTGTTTTTTTTTTAAGAAAAGACATTCTATTTTGTACTTTAGTCATCAAGCTGCTTATATTAACTGGGAAACTATTTAGGGCATTGAAGGTTTTCTCAAGGGTGCATAAAGTCTCATGAGATGAAACATGTTGCTCTAAGCTGTATGAGGTTTGGATCCCAATGCACATGTCAAAAACTGCTAATGGCAATAAAAGCATGAGCACTTAGCTGTTTTTTTTTTCAATATTACGTTGATTTAACTGGGCTGAATTTCATTGCATGGAAGGCAACATTTGGTCATGTACTTTCTACACATTAGTGGTCTGTTTGTGGGCATTTCCATGAGGAGAACTAGGCTCAAGATCCTTAATATAGGAGGATAACTTTGAGGTGAATGTTTCTCAAAATCTCAAAGATTATGAAGAGTTAGATTCCCCATAGTATCAAAGATGGCTTGTAAGAGGGAGAATCAAGTGCTATTTTTGAGATATCATGTCATTTCTAGAGTATTATGGTTGTCACTCAACAAAGGCCTCTTGAATGACTTTTGCATAATTGGGAGGGATTATTTTTGAGATATAAATTGTCTTTTGAATATCTATAATACTGGATATTGTCTGTCAACTTGCTACAGCTATTTGAAGCTATTGCTTCAACTCAGTCATTTCTAGAATAGATGGTCTTCACTCAACCAAACTTCTGTTGAATAACTCGCACATAATTGGAAGGGATGCAAATTTCAGTGGTTGCTAGCTAAGAAATAGTGCCAAATTCAGACCTGTTCTGCTAAAGTTATTTCTGGCCATTCTCAGCTTTACTGCTTACCAATCAGCTCTCTGCACTTGCTGCCTGCTTGGGTTGTTCTTCTGAGAAACTATAGCTTTGAAAACTCAGGAATGCTAGGGGGAAAAAATGGTGTGCAAGAGTCAAAATAAAGTGGATGTTAAAGCATTCCAACGCCATGGTAGGTTGACTTGAAATGAAGCCCATGAAATTTCATAAGGTTCCTATCTTGCTAAGCATACTTCAGAGTAACACTGCAGCTTTAGACTGGTCAGTTGCAACACGGGTGACTACCCCATGTTGTTCTTTTCATTTCTGAAATGCATGCCAGGAAAGCCAATAAGACTTCCCTGAGGGGCTACAGTCAGAGCTGCAGATATGTGTTCAGCCTCTGATGGGTCTTGTCTTCTGCAGAGAGAAAAGACAGAGAGAGAGAGAGGGAGGGAGGGAGAGAGAGAGAGAGAGAGAGAGAGAGAGAGAGAGNAGAGAGAGAGAGAGAGAGAGAGAGAGAGAGAGAGAGAGAGAGAGAGAGAGAAATCCTACATACCATTTTACTTGTATTTGCATGTATTACCCAGGGGGCTCAGCCTTTCCTCGTCAGCAGAATTGAAACAGCTGTCATTTTTTTTTTATCCTTGCCATCTTCAACTATCCTGACATTAACCATATGACTGCTTGCTTTCACCATGTGTTTAAAAAGATAGATGGATAGATAGATAGATAGATAGATAGATAGATAGATAGATAGATAGATAGATAGATAGATAGATAGGCAGGCAGGCTTTAGGGGGTGAAGGCAACAGTTTAGAAACCGGGAGTTTTAGTCTCATCTTTTGGGGGGGGGGGTACTCATCCTAGATCAGTCCTAGAAAGAAGTGGGCCAGGACAAATCACTTCTGAAAGCAAGGGAGTCAACACTGATTGAAAGAGACCCCCACTCCTCAAAAATACAGGAAGTGGTGTTGGTGATTGTTATAGAAGGGCCAGCAGTTTTTAATGAAGGTGACTGAGCTGTGGTGGTGTGGTGGTTAGAGTGCAGTACTGCCGGTTACTTCTGCTGGCTGTCAGCTGCCTGCAATTTGGCAGTTCGAATCTCACTAGACTTAAGGTTGGCTCAGCCTTCCATCCTTCCGAGGTGGGCAAAATGGGAACCCAGATTGTTGGGGGCAAGATGCTGACTCTGTAAACCACTTAGAGAGGGTTGTAAAGCATTGTAAAGTGGTATTTAAGTGTAAGTGCTATTGCTATGGCTGCAACTGATCATTTTTGTAATCCCCATGCAAATAGGAATGGGATCCTAAACAAAGTGTGGTCCTGAGATCAGTTCCTTTTTTGAAGTGCTAATTTGACCATAAAAATAATAGAGTGAGCATAATAAGGAGATGGACCTCAACCCTTCCATTGGTCCAAAGTTAGAAGATTCAAGTATTATTTTGAACCTCCTAGAAGAAAATCTAGGAGTTTCCAAATCATGACTTGGAAAACACAGACTGAGATGGATTGAAGGGATAATTCTTGCCATCTTTAATTTAAATTTAATTTAAAATTCTTCAGCCATCTTTAGGCTGATCTTAATCTCTTCACTGTCTGCAGATTGCAATTCCCAGGCCTTACCTGCCAACCTGATCTGCAGCTGAGCTACAGGGGAATTTTAAAAGTTGCAATCCCAACCTACCTGGACATGAAAGCTTCTTGGAGGTATTTCAGGGCAAGCTTCTTGCCCTGAAATACTGTTTTTCCAATTTAATGTTTACGTATATGCTCCTGTAATGAATATTATTTGTAAGGGGGTGTTGCATAATTCATAGTTGCCATGAACTACTTATTTTGAATCACTTTACCAGCAACAACAACCAGAATTCCTCCTTGACCTTGGCAATTTTAGGGAGGTTCATGACACTTTTTTTTTGCTTTTACTGGGGGAAAAAAAAAATCTAACTTTACAACAATGAAATCAATGCTCCTGATATACAGTATAGCATCTCCAAACAGCATTTTAACTCATTCCAAGTAGGCTGATGTTTTTCTTGAAGTTCCATCTTCCTCTATCTGTAGATAATATTATTACATTATGGTAAGGATTCCCCTCGCATATACGTGCCAGTTGTTTCTGGCTCTAGGGGGCGGTGCTCATCTCCATTACAAAGCCAAAGAACCAGCGCTGTCCGAAGACATCTCCATGGTCATGTGGCCAGCATGACTAATGGCAAAGGTGCATGGAACACTGTTCCCTTCCCACCAAAGTGGTCCCTATTTTTCTACTTGCATCTTTTTTACATGCTTTCAAACTGCTAGGTTGGCAGAAGCTGGGACAAGTAATGGGAGCTCACTCCATTACACGGTGCTAGGGATTTGAACTGCCGAACTGCCAACCTTTCTGATCGACAAGCTCAGCATCTTAGCCACTGAGCCACTGCATACCTTCACTCTTTATAGGAAACTTCCTTTGTAGTACATTGGTTTTAATGTTAGATTTTTAACTTTTCTTGATTGAAAGAGTAATTTAGAAGAATAGAGGGAACTATCTTGCCTCAGATGCTATAGTTTTAAGAGTATGCAGGAGCAAAATCAAAATAGGCTTCCTTCTTCCTGGCACTAACCTCAAAGTTTTACATTTACAGAACCCACCTTCCTGTAGAGATCAGTTCTCACATCAAAGTAGAACAATCTCTTCTAGAAGTTCATAAAATCTGGTGATAGAACTCACGGTGTGAACTTGCAGGTTGTTTCTCAAGGGTAGGAAAAATTCTTGCTTGAAACCCTGGATGTCTGCTTTCACATAATTCCAAGCTACAGTTCTGACTCAGGATAAGATAATTTATTATGTTCCTACATATTGATAGCCTAGGTGATGAGGACTGATTCAAAGCAATGTGAGCGTTGCCCCTAGGTGTCTGCAGCCAATGACTCACAGTTGACTTACCGAACATTAAGTTGAAGGACAACTGCTTGCATCTTTGGCATATGGAACTCATTTCTTGATGATGATGTCCCTGAATACATTCTACCTTGCACATGAAAGAACATCATTTTTACACACACACACACACACACACACACACACACACACACACAGTATTTTATGTTATGAATGTCCTCCATGCACTTCTTTTTTTTAGGAGAAAGAGAAAGAGAAACTGAAGGAACGGGATAAAGACTCCAAGGAAAAAGACAAAGATAACAAGATACTAAATGGACATCTCTTCAGTGTCATCTCAACCGTGGGTCCTGTCAGTTGCTACCACTGTCTCAAGCCCTTCAACAAAGATTCATTCGTCTGTGCAAGTGAGTAATCCCCCCCCCCCG
>BHFT01004252.1:25851-37050 GCA_004320025.1 Laticauda laticaudata
TAATCCCCCCCCCCCGGCTTTGTGCACTGAAATGAATAGGAAATAGAATACATTTCTGAAAATAATTATGTGCATAAAATTACCATCATTGCTTGCCCTTTTGATGCCAGGAGAGATGACAATGGTAGGAGAATCTGGAACAATGGCTGACCAGTTTGAATTGACCTATTGAAAAGTAAAAAAATATGGCCAAAATGTTTTCATATTGCATTCATATTCTAGTAAAATACACTTGACATTACCATTATTGTTACTGCCAGTAGTGACTTCTGGGCCAAATCAGTGTATGCAGAAAGGATGGAGGAAGTTCCTTGTACAATTTTGTTAAGGAATTTTGACCTTTCCTGGTTATTAACAGAATTTATCAGTTGAATTCTGAAACAATCTCTCTGTATATTCTATTTAAGCAGTGTTATGCATTAAATGTGATTTGTGTTTCTGGATAACTGGTAATGACTCAATGAAGTATTTCCCCTCCATATGTGCCACTTCAGGTTTAGAAAACTGAAACTGAATCATGTTGCCTTCAAGGAGAAATTCCTGCTTTGGGAACCTGAATTTGCCAGTTCACTAGTATTGACTAAGGCAAAAATAAGAGTGAGCATTAAAGGTCAACCTATCACATGTTTTCTTATTGCCCAACCACACAACTATAGGAAGAGTCCAGAGCAATTTGCTTTCCTCTTGATAGGAGTACCCCCTTGATGGCATTGGACAGTACTGCAATCTTACAAGTTGAAATGGTGCTTGAGATGCTTGCTGACTAATTGGGGCTAAGCTTGCAAATGCATTTGAAGAGGATGGCTAGGATTAGAATGAGTACACTACAAATCCCATCAGCCAAAGAGTACTGGCTGGCAAGGACTAGAAGAGAGGTTTTTTCCACAGTGGCCCCTGCTCTGGGGAACAACTTCCTTTTGGAGATTAAAATGACCTCCCAACTATAGATATTTCCAAATGCATATTTTGGGAAGAAGAGGGAAGGTTGCTCACTCTTATGACTTTTAAATAAGCTTTTCAGCTATCTCTTTTTTATTCTGGATGCAAGAGCTGACCACTGCCTGTTATAAAGAAATTATCGATGGAAATCTGATCAAGAATTTACAGGACTTAGCTAATAACTCATGCTGTGGATTTTTTTTTTAAGTTTTAAAGATTGCAAAGAAAATTTTAAGGGAGTTCAAAGAAAGTCCAGGAAAAAGTATCTATCTTCATCGTTATTTCCATTTGAGGAAGTTGCAGTTATGAACGATGAGATGCAATGAATGGGAGTATGAACCCTGTATGACGGTTGACTTTCTCGTTGGCTACACATTAAAGATGTGCTCTTTGTTTTCCCCAGATTGTAGTGCCATTGTCCATAAAAACTGCAAAGAGAATGTGGCTAGTTGTGCCAAGGTCAAAATGAAAGTAAGTATTCTTCTGGATTTTTTTCCCTTCAATATATTCACCTGTGTGGATATATGTATATATCTGAAAATGTACGATTGTAACTTGGGAAGGAGAAAAAAACCATCCAATGTTCATATATGCTGGCTCATTAAGGCTCTGAAATATCTTCAGTTTGTTATTGTTTTCTTTAAAATAAATGTTTAGCCTTCTTGGTTGCAGGGAAAAAAATGCAAGCAAACTACTGTTTCAGTGTGGCTAGGACTTCCAATAGATCAAGGTTAGTGTCAGGAATCCTGTATCATATTCCATCTCGAGATGCAATAATTATCCTATCATTGCTATTTTATTTGTGATATCATTTTATTCAAATCCACTTCATAACTGCTGTGTGGTTCATTGTGATTATAGCACAAGCAGGAGAAGGGAGATATGGTAAATTTATGTTCATTTATTTCATTTGTGCCTGTGGGCTCTTCACTAGTTCATTTTGTTGTAATCAATTCCTGGAACTGTCCAACTTGAATTCTTCCTCTTTGCTACAGTGATTTATTTGCAATAAATCTGTCACAAGCCAGATTTGCTGAAGCCTGTCTATATAAATGCTAGTATCGGTAGATCTGATGTTCTATTCTACATTCGGAGAACAAAATATTCTTGAAGAACTGTAGTTTTTTTGAGTCCACTTAGGAGATCATTTAACAACTGCCAGAAATTTCTAGTATTTTGAAGACTAGAAACTTTTAGATAGCAGAAATGTGTTTTTTTTTTTAATGCAAGGAAAGTTTTCAGTTTTAGGCCACTTAAAAAAATTTCCTATCTATGTGGCAATTGTATCATTGTGTGAGAGTTTCAGTTCTTTGATCCCTCAAACATTTTGAAGGATTTTTCTTGTAAGTGGGATTGAGATAAAAAAATAATAATGCACATTTTGAATTCTCATTCATGAGTCTGATGGGTTTTATCTTGATGTTTGTGGCATGAAACAGTCACTGTGATTCATAAACCATGATTGATGTCTTAATTTGTCACATAAACTCAGTCAAACCCCTCTGAAACCTTAGCTTAGCATGACGTGTGAAGGGAATTCATATTATAGCAATTTTTTTTCTAATCTTTTCTACTTCAGCTCCAGAAAAACCCAAGCAGTCTTCAGCCTCACGATACTTCTTCATTGCCCACAGTAATTATGAGAAATAAGAGTGAGTATCTTTCCCACCCCCCCTCTTGGCACAAGTTTCCCAAAGCTTGCCATATGGTTGCGTATCCAGCTAGTTTTTATAATCGTGCTCTGTTCAATTCACACATTACAAAACACCTGGGGAAAAGAGTGTGCTTGTTTTTTAGAAAATAAATCCTCACTTTTCAAAAGGATTTTTCAAACAAACTCCAAACAAGGAGGATGATAAAGATGTTATCCATTCAGTTGTGTCTGACTTTTGGTGATTTTTGTGGACTGGATCTCTACACATCTTCCAATTTTGCACTACTTCTTGGAGTTGTGCTATGCTCTGGCTGGCATCAGCTTTTTAAAAATATTTTATTGATTACATCCAATAAAATATTGGACATGTTGTGGTCATACTGGCATAATTTTTGCCATACATACTAAAGTATATGATACATATCTTGTATACATTTATACAGTTAACTTATATCCATTGTATGATCCTTATCCATCGTATTCCATTATAATTATTAACATACTTCAATTATCCATTCTACAAATCCTAATTATTTTTTATTTTGGGGCCATCCTTTCTGCTCCCACCATTGATAAAATTTATTCCATATCTTGTAATTTATTTTTCAATTCCAAAGTCAGTCTATCCATTTTAGCACAAGTCAATATTTTCTTTATCACCTCACCTTCTTCAGGGATTTCTCTATTTTTCTATTGTTGAGCAAGAACCATTCTTGCTGCCATCATAATATGTACTATTAAATAGATCCACCTCTTTACTATATTTCTCTTTCGTGATTCCTAATAGGAAAAGTTCCAGTTTGTATCCAGTATTCTGTCCAATCATCTCATCCAACAATGTCTGGATCCTAGCTGGCATCAGCTTTGATGTTGATATTCTAAATACTGAATTGAGCCTGATCTCCCACTAAACCTCTTGCTGTCTTTGCTGGTGTTTTCCCTGCAGGTTCTCAGCCAAAAGAGCGACCCAGATCGGCAATTCTTGCCCCTGATGAAAACATAACGACAGTGTTCAATAGTAGGCGATCCCAGCAGAACCTCTCCCTTTCAAAGAGTGTTTCCATTCAGAACATTGCTGGGTAAGAACTTATTTGTTTGCTGCCTTGCTTTTTGAAGCGGAGATTCCATTTAAGATGTGCGTGGTCAGTGGTGCTGAAGATTGAACAAGGGAAGCCTGTGGGAAGAAGGTTCCAAATTCGGGGTTTATCTTTTCCACTTAAAAGATGATCCTGGATGAGAGGATTTGAAGAAGAGGTGTTATTGGTCTCACTCAATATACAAAAGACCTCTTCCTATGTTCACTGCACAAATGGCACAGTGTTCATTGTACTTCATCATGTATGTATTTTTATGCATAGATGACATGTATCTTTATATTAGAATTGCATTGCATTTTTAAATCTTTGTTAACTGTCTAGAATCACAATAGTGAGATCGGTGACTGTATCAGTTGATTTAATTTAAAATTGACAGGATAGATAGATAGATAGATAGATAGATAGATAGATAGATAGATAGATAGATAGATAGATAGAGTAGATTGATAGTGTAGATAGATGGTTTAGTTAGATAGTGTAGATAGATAGGTAAGTAGGTAGGTAGGTAGGTAGGAGGTAGGTAGATAGATTAGATAGATAGAAACATTGTTGTGCCAGATATAATTAATACATCAGACACAAATTATGTAATCATGCAATTCCCAATCATAATTTGGTATCTCATTTTGATGTTGAATCTAACTTTTGGTGGACAACACTGCTTCTCAGTAGTTTACTCTCTTTTCCGTGTTTCTTGTCCTGGCAGAGTCGGAAACGATGAAAGTATTCTTCATACGCGGAAATTTCTCTCCCAATCAACAGACTCCTTGAACAAAATCAGCCGGGTAAATGAATCCATGGAATCATTAACAGATGAAGGTAAGTGACTGTGTTGGGAAATAACATGCTTGAATGAAGGAAAAAAGCTGAAGGAGAGAAAATAATGTTTTCACACATGCTAAATTCTCTACTCCCCTCCCAAAAAAAGTTAACGTAGATCTCTTTCTATACAATTAAGAATTCTCCCAATTATTGGAAGAAACCAAACATTGCTAATTCTGCAACATGATATGGAGGGCTAGACTCTAACATTTAGCATTATTCAGCAATAGCCATTGGGTTGGCACTGCTTGGAGTTGATGTCCAGCGATGTTGGGAGGGTGGTATGTTGCTTCATTAGCTCTAGATCAGTGTTTCCAAACTCGGTAGACTTCCAACTTTCCCAGCCAGCCTTGCTCTTGTTTGGAACTCGAAGTCCAGATACCTAGATATAAACTAGGTAGGACATGCTGCTCTAAACTGATGCATTTGCTATATTCTGCACTGAGCATAAAATACCGTTTAGTTGCTTACAGCGGAGTGGTGTGGTAGCCTAGAGGTGGAGCTCTCGCCTCACAATCAGGAGGGTGTGAGTTCGATCCTAGGTAGAGGTAGTTATTTCTCTCTCTGAACACAATGAGAATATATCCTCTGAACAAAACTCCGCATTGGTGACTGGAAGGGCATCTGGCCATTAAAACACTCTGTTAGTTCCATTCAGTTGCCCAGACTCCACCCCACAAGGGATTATGGGGTTGTTAAATGAAGAAGATGATCTAGTTGCTTACAGAGCAAGTAAACCTGTGACTGGACTGCAGCGTGTAAGATTACAAGAAGTATACTTTGGGCATAGCAAACTAGAGGGAATCCATGCTAAATAATTTTCATTTTAACTGCCTGTCTGGGACCAGTGAAATGTTTAAGCACTGAAATGAGCTACTTTGTTAGTTGATAAATATTTTGAAGTCCAGGCTATTTCAGAGAAATGGGATTTGGAGGGCAAGAGAACAATTCTTCTGAGGTCTGTCCCAAGACAATTGTATAAATTGCTTCCGTAGCTTGATTATGCCAGCTTCATTAAAATCCTTTTCTGATGTTCTGTTAATTTACCCAGGTAAACAAAGGAAGACAAATTACATCTTAATGACAATGCAATTACCTGAAATTGCATTGATGGCTCACTCTGGGAGATTTGCACAGCAATCGTAGAATTTCTCTGCATTCATTATTAAGTTACTTTTGAAAAGGTTGTGTTGTCACTGAGGTTTTAACACTTGGGGGTGGGGGTATCGCAGAGGATGGACGAAATTCTTCCGGGTTTATAAAAGGAGAGTCCTAGATTTGGTTATGGATGAAACCTAAACAGTGTGATAACTTTGTGATGATTGTAGCCTTAGAAAACTATAATAGCATTCTCGCAAGATCCTAATTCCGTACAGGGAATCTTTTTTTTTTTTTTGTACTCAAGGTGAGAAGAAGTTTGCGTTCTGTTCCACTTGACTCTTTTTTTCTGCAAATTATTGCTCCAAAGGGAGTGACGTTTCTTAAGGCATAAAATGGGAACCTTTTTTAAAATTTTCAATTGATAACTTCATTCCTTCATGGTCAAGACCCAGGGGCCTTCAAACTTAACAGCTTTAAGACTTGTGGACTTCAACTCCCAGAATTCCTTCTCCAGTCATGTTAGCTCAGGAATTCTGGGAGTTAAAGTCCACAAGTCTTAAACTTGCCAAGTTTGAAGACCCTTGCTCTGTGTTGTGTTGTATTTGTTGTCTGTGGACAAAAAAAAAACCAGAGTGGTATGAATTATGAAGCTGGCAACCATTGTGAGGAGTCAATTGAAATGATAGATGAAGGGTTGATTATCCTACATAGCTTCTGAGACAGATTATAAAGTTCCAGGGCAGTGGAATAAATGGGCAGCTCTAACAAGAGAGATTTACCACAAGGAAGTACTGCTCCGCTTTTTTTCTTGCCTGTAAGAGATTTGAAACTAGGGAAGAGCAGTGAAATAGCCAAGAGCAAGGGGTGTGGACTTCAACTCCCAGAATTCCTCCTCCAGTCATGTTAGCTCAAGAATTCTGGGAGTTGAAGTCCACACATCTTAAACTTGCCAAGTTTGAAGACCCTTGGCCAAGACAGTGTGAAAAAGCAAGTGGGGAGTCAATGTAAAGTGTCTGACACCCCTTTTTTTCAGCCACTATTTTCTCTCACCAAGAGCAGAATTCAGAAAAAGGACCATTGCCCAAGGTACAAAGTAATATCTATAATCAAAATATATCATAATCAACACTTTGCATGCTGCCTGCAAAATAGAATTCCTTTCCTCCGCTGAGCTCAAGCAGCTAAATTCCATTGGTTATTCCTCTGATCATGTGACGAGAATGAAGATCCTATCCTATTTTGGCTGCTTTCTAAATCCTAGGGAAACATTACATGCAAGGCCTGAAGGAAACCAAAATAATCAGCCAACTAGTGTTTTGAGATATTTATGGAATTAATAGATCTTGCAACTAGGAGGCATCAAGACTCTTGGCTTTGGATCATTAGTAAAACAGTTGTTAAGTGAATCTGGCTTCCCCACTGACTTAGGTTGTCAGAAGGTCACAAATGACCCTAGGACACTGTAATTGTCATAAATACGAATTAATTGTCAAGCATCCGAACATAAATCACATGACCATAGGAGATGCTACAGTGGTTATAAGTGTGAAAAATGGTTATAGGTCAGTTTTTTTAGTACCATTGTAACTTTCAACAGTCACTAAATGAACTGTTGTAAATCAAGGACTAGCTGTACAAGAATCAGATCATCTCTGTCTCTCTCTTCTAGGGGCAGACATGAATGAAGGACAGCTCATGGGAGATTTTGAAACAGACTTGAAACATCTGGAAGCTCAGTCTTGGAGTCAAGTGGTGGACAGCAAGTTTCTCAAACAACAAAAGAAAGACATTGTGAAGCGACAGGATGTCATTTATGGTGAGTGACAGGCAAAATACAATCTCCTGGTTTAAGTTCTGCAATAGGGAGACAAATCATGCCATTTTACTGTATTTGTATTTTTAGCCATACTGTAGCTTCGTTGATTTGATTTGGAATAAATGTGTCTTTGAAGCCAACAAGTAATGCAAGGTTTCTGGCTTAACAATATTCATGAACCAAGTCATTGCAGCTTACTCAACAAACCATATAAGATCTGATCTGATCTTCTCTCTCTCTCTCTCTCTCTCTCTCTCTCTTCCTCTTCTCTCTCTCTCTCTCTTCTCTCTCTCTCTCTCTCTCCTCTCTCTCTTCTCTCTCCTCTCTCTTCCTCTCCCTCTCCTCTCCCTCTCCCTCTCCTCCTCCCTCTCCCTCTTCCCTCTCCCTCTCCCTCCCTCCTCCATCCCTCCCTCTCTTGCATCTACAGAGGGTCATGCAATAAACTTGATATCAAATTTAGCTTTAAATTTAAAAGCATCAACCAAATATAGTTGATAGATAGATATAGACAGGACATAGATATAAATAGAGAAGAGATGAGAAGATGCAAGAGATAGATAGACAGATGATAGATAGATAGATAGATAGATAGATAGATAGACAGACAGACAGACAGACAGACAGACAGACAGACAGATAGATACCAGTAGATAGATGAGACAGAGTCAGACAGACAATACAATATAGGAGCTAATATATTAAATGAAAGTAAAACCATAATAAAATCACCATAATATGGAGTCATAGAATTGCAATGAGATAGATGTTATAATTCGACACTGAAGGAAGCTAATCATCTCAATGCTTCTGGTGTAGCTGTGGTGAGGTGTGGCTGCAGTGAGGACATTCCAGGTGCCTTGAAATTTCCCGAGGTGCCATTCTTGAACTATATGTTTTATATAGTTTGCTCTGGTGGCACATTGTGAGCTTTTGGCCATTCCCCACTTATTTTACATTTTCTTTGGTTCATATTGCCAGTGAGTTGCGTCCGAGGATTTCTGATGAGGGTAGATACAGTGAAATAGGTATTCAAGCACTTCTTGAATAACTCAGCTATAGAAGCCATACTGACTTCTAAATCAAAGCCAAGAAAAGCTGTAGCTGTGTTTTCTCATGCATTGGCAGAGCCTTTTGCATATTTCTGATTCTCCCCTCTGTGCTCCTCCTTTCCAGAACTGATGCAGACGGAGATGCACCATGTCCGGACCTTGAAGATCATGAGCGATGTCTACAGCAGAGGCATGGTGCAGGAGCTACAATTTGAGCAGCATATGGTAGAAAAAATCTTTCCTTGCTTGGACAATTTGCTGAACATCCACAGCCAGTTCTTTCAGCGAATCCTGGAGAGGAAAAAGGAATCCCTGGCTGACCGAAGTGAGAAGAACTTTGTCATCAAAAGGATAGGGGACATCTTAGTGAATCAAGTAAGTTGCCATAAGCCTTGCCTTCAAAGAAGGACACAAGCTCCTGATTTGTCTTTCATTCTTCTCCACTACATTTTCTTCATAAAATTTGCTTTGGAAATCTTTTCGAAGAGAAGTATGTTTTTGAAGATTAAGTTAAAGGGAGGTGCCTTTGTGCTTATCTGAATGATAAAGTGGCCAAAAGGTTTATCGAAACAGATCTTGTTTAGTTGTCTTTACAACAAATCCTATGGCTTCTGTTCAATCTCAAAGGAGGACTGACTTAATTTAGTGATGTCAACCCATTTCTGTATTTTTGCCAAGAAAATGGCAGGGATATTTCCACAGAATGACAACTGTTGAAGATACCTTTATTGTTTTTTTCATTCTCCCCTCAGATAGTTTTAATGACCCAAGCAAAAACAAAATCACAAATGGAAGGTGGAATTGATACAGAATAAACTGTTGTCTCCTTTGATGAGAGGAGAAGCACAAATTCAGGGAAATCATTTCATTTTAACTTTATGGTCCATTTGCTTTCAGTTAAGACCTCAGGAAGAATTTAAACAACCCATATAGATCCAAAGAAGTAGATATTTCTTTCTCTGGGCACAATGAGCATATTTCTGCTGAACAAAACTCTGCATTGGCAACAGGAAGAGCATCCTGCCATTAAAACACTCTGCTAGTTTCATTCAGTTGCCATTCATTCCACCCCACAAGGGATCGTTAAATGAAGATAAAAGAAGATGATATAGATCCAAACCTCTGCATTGACAAAAGCATAAAACCTCTTTCCCTAGATGTCAATGGCCAAACCTCTTGCAGAACCTTCTGCAAAAGGTGAGGCCATTGACATCTGGGGATGTCTCAAGTGGGCTTGGATGGTGTTCCTCACTCCATGGATCCCCTTGTTTTTTATTTATCTCTTGCAATTTGCAGTTTTCTGGGGAGAACGCTGAGCGAATGAAGAAAACGTACGGGAAGTTCTGTGGGCACCACAATGAGGCTGTGAATTACTTCAAAGACCTTCATTCTAAGGATAAAAGATTTCAGGCCTTCATCAAAGTAAGCTGGCAGGGGATTGTGGGTTTTGGGAGGGTTGTGGGTGTGACCTTTAGAATGATAGGAATAATGAAATCTACCTGAAGATTAACATTATCCAGGCTTTGCTTGTTATACAAAACAGCTACCAGGTGTTGACTGACATGGTTTTATTGAAAACTAAGATCCTACTCCATCTGGGGACTTCTCTGTCTGCGTCAGCTGTGGATAATAGCAATAGCACTTATGTGTTATGTGCAAAGGTGATTCTTGCTGCCGTTAAGATGTGTACAATAATATATCTTTTATTCTTGCTCAAATTCCCTTTAATCATATCAAATAGGAAGATTTCTGGTTCCAGTTTAAATCTATAATTTGTAATTTTGAAAAGTCATCTCTGTATCTTCCAATATTTTTTAACCTTTATACATTACCACTACATGTGGAAAAATGTTCCTTTTTTTACAATCTTTTCTTGTCCCAGTTGTTAAGCGAATCACTGCTGTTGTTAAGTTCATAACATGTTGGCAAGTGCATCTGGCTTACCCATTGACTTTGCTTGTCAGACAGTCACAAAAGGGCATCACATGTCCCTGGGACACTGAAACCATCATAAATATGAGTCAGTTGCCAAGCGTCTGAATTTTGATCACATGATTATGGGATGCTAATGTTGCCAAACGTCTGAATTTTGATCACATGATTATGGGATGCTAATACCTAACAAGCATAAGTTGCTTTTTTTCAGGGCTGTTGTAACTTTGGTCAACTTTGGTTGTAAGTTGAGGACTACCTGTATTTGTCCCTCTAAAATTTTTAAGCATTGTCTAGAGAACTTTAGCTCTACAGGGTTCTTTAAGACTATAAATCAACTAGCTCAATATCGGTGCTTTGCTACGAAACTATGTGGTCGGGTTTAGGTTTGGGGGAGGAAAATAAGGGGGGGGGAATTCTGCCTCTGCCAACCAGCATCCATCGGTATTCATCCGGCTAGCGTCCTGTCAGTGTGTGAGTGACTTGAGGGCTGTTTGGAAACTGAAACAGGGAAACTGAAATAGGGAAACTGAAACAGTATTTGCTGTGTGAACAAGGAGACAGCAAGGAGCCTGGGCGTGGCTTAGCTCAACTGTTTTGTACTAAAGCTGGTTGCTGCTATGAAACTAAAACTGAAACTCCTCTCCTCTGCTGGTGTTTTGCATTTGGAAGAGATTTCTTTTTAAGGTGGGGAGGGGGAGTAGAACTCCTTAACATCAGAGCATGTTAATAATAATATATGAAATACTAATGCTCTGATGGTCATTTTGAAAAATCCTTTCTTAGTGA
>BHFT01004253.1:0-49413 GCA_004320025.1 Laticauda laticaudata
GTTCCTGGAAACAGTCTGACTGCGGAGCCGCGGCAGCTGTTCTTATAGCGGCTGCTCACGGCTCACGGCCAATGACGGTTCCTTGAATTCCCCGCCACTCAGGCGGACCAATCACAGGGCAGCAATTGTTGACCAATCACCATCTCTTGAAGAACTGATCATATTGTCGTATTTGTGGACCAATCAGAAAAGGGTATTTCAAGTATGCTAATATAGAACACCATTTTTCTTTGTTTTAACTGTACAGATTAAATTGTAATTGTAATTAAAATAAAATTAACTTTCATTAAAACAAAAAGGAAAAAAGAAAATCACATAGAATTCCATGGAATTATCTAAAAATATGAATGGAAATAATTAGTTTTTATTAAAAAATAATTCACAGATTGAAATACAGCAGTTCAATATGACTTCTCCCATTTGCTTAGCTATTAAAGGTGAAATGTATCAATAAGCTCTGCTTATCATTAGCCCTTGGGATGTAATATAACTCACAATTGGAAATTACTGAAATTATATAATGACAACTGGAAATAAAATGATCTATTATTAATGAACAGGATAGAAAACAAAATATTGGTAACAGAGTGCGTTCTTGTATACTGATGTTCCTGAGGCTAAAATTGCCTTGAATATCACAAGTTTTTAAATGACGGAGTTGTGAGCAAAAGGAGGTTTTGATATGTATTTTATAGAAAGGCATTTTATTTTCAATAACACATTTTCAAACATTTTTTTAACAATTATTAAGTCCTATACATAAACTACTTCAGTGAAGATATGTTGAAAGAATAAATAGAGTTCTATTGCAAAATATCTAACTTATATGTAAACATATATGAAAGTCATAATATTTTTTTTGTTATCAATAACCAATAAGTTTAGAAAATAGAATGAGGTAGCCTAAGTAATTTGATACACATTTGTACTTGCACATACTGTATTCCTTTTCACAAACTTTGAATGAGGTTTAGTGTCACATAATTTCTTCATGGAAACATATAAAAGGTGATTAGATAAATCATATATATTTTTAATTCTTTTGTTTTCAAGTTTGTAGCTCTTAAAAGAACAAAAATTGACTTGAATTTATGAGCAATATCTGGTGAAAGTTTTAAAGAAAAGCACAATTCCTATCTATCATCATCACATTCAAGAGCAGAATATATAAAACAAAAAGGGAAGCAGAAACTACTTTGTGATAGGCCTTCCTAAACATTTTTGCAGCATTTTAGTACAGCATATTATACCAATTTAAAGTGAAACTCCACAGAGTAATCAACCAGTAACCAAAATAATAAATAAATTTCAAAAATGTCTAAAGCATTAAAAAAGTTCACTTACAGAGGAATTATGAATGCCAAAGATATCACGCACATCTCTGATTGTGTGTTTATTTTTCTTTCTCATGGTCTGAGAATATGTGGTATATCTCTTCTGCACTGCAGCTGCTTGAGTTCGGGTCAATGTTGATAGCAATGCTTCTCCATTGTCTTCTTCAGATTCTGATATTAATGTAGACAGACCAACATCTTGCAACCATTCAGCTTCTAGTTCACCTTCTATAGAGGAACATATATTATATGAAGCAAGCTGGGTTAATCTATTGTAGCAAAATATAAGGAGTCTGGTCACACCTTTTCTCCTAACAAATTTTGTTAAAAAGCTTTTTTAAAAAATTAATTGATAAGATACTACTAATCTGTTCCACATGCAACCTGTATCTGCATGACCAACTTGTTTCTGCTCTTTAGTTCTCATATCACCCAGTATAAATCTTCTATTAGCCGAGCCATTCTCACTGATGAAGTGAGGTCCAGCTCATGAAAATCCATACCTTTTAATCTATTAGTCTGAAAAGATAAGTCCATGGTCAGATTAGCATTAGGAATATGATGAAAGGACAAGATTGTCACCACAAAATTCCTTCCTCATCTAAACATCTGACTCTCAAATTTTGATAAGGAACCAGCAAGAACCACAAAATACTGTGATGTAAATCAATGTTATTCAAGTCCCACAAATATGACCCTTTCAACACTATTTTAGTATTTTTTTTTTCATCCTTCCTTCCCCTCCTGATCTATTTGCTAATCAGCGGGCCATAACCCTAGTCATGCTCACCTCTGGAGGGCTGAGTTCTAGGTGATTACAAATTCTTATAATAAGAATCTATTAAAATATAACAAAACAGCTTTGTATGAGCAGGCAGGCACAGAATCTGGAGAACAACGCAGTTTAGTAGAAACATTTCAGAAAATTTGAAAGAACAAATTTGGAAGAGAGTGGGAAGAGGACATATTGTTGAGATGTCTAAATGCAAAATGCTTTGGCATTGGGAATAAATCATGGAAATCTTTCTGCATAATCATGCTGAACTCAGACATATTTCTGTCTATATCCCTGAAATAGGCTTATACGTCATCTTACAGACATGCTCTTTCATCTTTTAAAAATAATTGGCTGAAAATACTAGTATTTGGCACTCTAGGGTCAAAATCAATGATCTGATTTTGAAGAGGAAAATATGATGTGGAGTATGCAGGGGCACACACATAGCTTCTGTTTGTAGCTCTGTAAACCAAAGAGTTTGAGGTCCTCCAACCTGGTTTTTGGGAAGGCTGCCAACGCCTGGCCCCCAGGTGTTAGGACTGAGATGTTAGAGGACTACAGTATATGTGACTCTGTCTTGTGAATTTGTTTCTTTTTATTATTTTTAACTATGTCTGTTTACGGAGCCCTTTTTATATATTGGATTATTGCAATGTGTTCTACATGAGGCTGCCTTTGAAGACCATCCAAAAGTTGAAAATAGTCTAGAATGTAGTGGCATTTGCAGTTCTGGGCACTTCGTGGTTTGCCTATGTTAGTGTTACACCACTATTGAATTCGCTGGTATTGAGTTGCTTTCTAGGTGCAATTCAAGGTACTGGTTATCACCTTTAAAATCCTACATCACCTAGACCCAGGTTATATTCAGCACTGCCTCAATGTGAGAGCATCTGCCCATCCTACTAGACCAGATAAGGTGGGCACATTCCAGATCCATTCTTTAAATACTATCATGTGATAGAACCTTGGAGATGTCCTTTCTTTGTAGCCACCCTGGTCTTTTGGAATAGCTTCCCAACTGAGATTTTGGGTGGGGTATTCTTTTAACCTTCTGGGTGGCTGTGGAGATCTGGCTCATGTCTAAAGCATTTCTCAACTGTGCTAATATCAGATACATGATATGGGTTCCAGACTGATGAGCTGTATTCAAGTATAGGTCAAGCAAATGTTTTGTATACTCTAGTTAGTAATGTGATATTACCAGAGAAGAAGCTACTAGGATTAGGTTAACAACTCTNAAAAGCTACGTAGGATTAGGTTAACAACTCTTAATGCCTTTTTGGCTATGTATTTACAGTGGGCTCTAGCACTTAGGTCATTTGAGATGAGCACTCCAAGATCCTTGACAGAGTTTGGATCATCAGCAAGGTCTTGACTATTCAGTTTGTATTTTATTTTCTGGGGTTTTTTGCCAATATGTAGGACAGAGCATTTATTTGTTGATATTTGAAGTTGCCATTTGTTTGACCACTCTGATACATAGTCAAGGTCTTTTTGAAGGGTTGCAGTATTGTCTGTGGTGTATTGTCTCCTGTATTCTTTCCTTCACATTTCCTTCCACAAGGCTATTTCCTGTGCTGCTTTGATAATCAAAGGAAAGAGATTCTAGAAATCATACTTGGTCTTGCTTTAGGCATCTTGGCATGGAATTGGCAAATAAAGTGAAAAAAGCTGGCATCTTTACCTACTGATGCTTTCAAGCACACAGACACTGGAGAAAAAAAAGGGATGTATATGATGATTCACCAAGGGCAACAGAAGAAGGTAGAATGCAAGAAAAGGGAAATAGAGCATAATAAGTTTAGCTCCAGGTGGTTGTGAAGCTGTTGAGCAAAAAATAAAACAAATTATCTCAATAACTATCATCTTTGCCTGCTGTTATGCAACCCAGGAATTATATACTCTTAAAAAGACATTCATCTTTTAATCAAACAAAACACAAATCTATTGCTTTATCAGAATAATGTTAAAGTCATGCATGTCTGGCCCTGCAACTGCAACATAAAGATGCTGTACTTTCTATATCCTCAGTTATATTAATGAGAAGGCATTATATAATGCACAGCCAAAATTTCATTAGAAAAAGAGGAAAATATTACCTTAAAGTCAGAATGAACTTTGGCTTCATCCACAGACTCTGAAATGGTCAGTACGGCATCTTTATGTTGCAGTTGCAGGGATGAGTCTGAACCCTAAGGAAATGTGAGTTGCATTTTTTTAAAAAAATTCATCATCAACATCCTTTCTTCCCTTCACAATAGATCAGTGGCTAACTTTATTTACTCATATCCTATTTTTTTGGATTTGATGACAGTTCAATTGGGATAGCCACATTATCAAGGAATCCCTCAGACTTGTAGGTATCCCAAATGGACCTTCATCAAATCTTTAAAAAGTACCAGCATGAGCTCTTCCATAACAGACAAAGAAGAGAACAACACATGAAACAATGTTGTTATTCCATATGTTGCAGGAATATCTGAAAATTTAAGGAGGATTCTCAACCAACACAACACACACGTACACTTTAAAGACAAGAATACACTAAAGCAAAGGTTTGTACCCTCCTCCCTCCAATCAAGGATAAAACACCCAGACACAAACTGAGCAATGTGGTGTATGCAGTACAATGCAGTGAGATGTGTGCAGATCTGTACATTGGAGAAACAAAACAAGCATTTCACAAATGTATGGAACAACACAGGAGAACAAGCCCATCAAGACAAGATTCAACAGTCCATCTATATTTGAAAGACAGTATTTTTAAGTCCACATTCTGGACAGAGAGGATCACTGGTTTGAAAGAAGGCTAAAAGGCCATCTATATTAAAATTGAACAGTCCTCTGTCAATAGAGGGGAGAAATACACCTATCTCTCCCCTCTTTTGTTTATAATATAGCATCTCCTGTTTACAATATAGTATTTTCAGCAATTCCAGGAAGACTCCACATCCATTTTCACTCTAATTTAGGTGACTCTGAGGTACAGATAAATCCCCAAGGAGCCTCAATGACTCTTCAGAGAGTTAATGACAATGGCTAACAACCAGATGACTATAAGGAATATAAATCCTTTCATTCGTCAGCATTCAGTCAGAAATGAGGATGCTTCTTGGATGAAAAGTGAAATATCTTAAAGGAAAAGACAAAGAAAGTCCAGTTGCCTTTGAAAAAGCACTTTGGGGAGATTGCTCATTAATTTATTATGGAGGATTTCAAGCTCTGTATATTGTCCATTTGTTAAATAAAATGTTAAATAAAATCTGTCTTCCTGGAGATCAAGGTTTATGATTGACTTATATTAACTTTTTCTACCATTGAGCAAAGAAAGTATTTTTGTAGTTGGAATAATCAGGTTATTGTTGTAACAGTGAAAGTTTCAGACCATTTTTATTTTTAAAAAAGAAACTACAATACAATAGAAAGTTACTATTAGCAGTTATTGTGACAAATGCCTTGTTTGGCAAATTATTCCTAATATATTCAAATGTACAGTAAATGTTCAATCACCTGAATTGCTCCCTCTCTCCCCATTTCTCCATTCTGCTATTTTATGGAGAGACAAAAGCTTATCATAATTTTTTTCCCCCTCTCTGCATTCAAGGTCCAGCTTTTCTCAATAGTCAGACTTGCAAACTGCATAACAAGCATCCCTTCAAAGGGATTAGGTCTGTATGAATCACCCCTATTCTGATTTAGATTGGAGATTTTAGATTCAAAAGGCTCAGGATTTGACTCAAACTCATGATTCAAGGGCAAACCTATTTCATTCAAGCACCTTCAAGATTCAATTTTAAAGAAAGAATTATCCAAAATCTATAATGGGGAAGATTCAGAATGCCTGCAGTACCTTCATTTTTTTTTATAGAATGAAATGTATTTCATCTGGGGTTGATAAAAATAGCAAAGATGGTAGACCCTTTAAAAGACATTCACTCTACTAACTTTTAGCTGCATAGCTTCAAGGTTTTCATCACAATAAAATTTTGAAGTATTTCCTTAAGACTGAGTTTGTATGAATAAGAAAAGCAAAAAGCATATCAAGAAAGTTAGATGAAACAGTGAACATGAATTAAAATAAAAATAGTATAAGTTTTATTTTCTCCATGTACTTTTTGGGTTCTCAGATATGCATGACACAAAATCATGTCTGCTGATACACTGAATTGACTGGTATAAATATGCTAACTTTCATCACTGCTTTTTCTTCAGTGCCATTAAAGCAGGAGTGTCAAACTCAATTTCTTTTTTAAAAAAAAACAAACAAATGTTATTAATTACAAAACCAAAATATCAAACAAACAGAACACACAAAAGAAGCAAGAAAGGAAATAGAAATAGAAAAGAAAAGAAAAATGATTTTTTAAAAATCCCTAACAATTTTATTACTATTACTATTGACAGTCTATGGTTCCTTATTTGTGTCAATATTAGTGATTAATTACAGATACATCTCTATAGCAATAAGTGATATATAATTATGATTTACATTTTACATTAATTTACTAATGTATTTTCTATTTTTGTTCTATCCAATCATACCAGCATTCCCAGCTTCTATAATATTCTGATGATTTCTCTTTTTTCTTAACTGCTAAGGTTAACTTGTCCTCCATCTCTGCACAGGTTGTTATCTTCTGTATAACCATCTCCTCTGTTGGAATATCTGCTTATTTCCAAACACTGTGCAAAGCGTTATTCTGGCTGCAGTAAGAAATATGCAGTATGATATATTTTATCTTTCTAGGAATTAATATTATATTTTAATTTAAAATTTTGAAAATCTATTAAATGTTCCCAATAGAAGAATTTCTGGTTGTTAATTTCAATTTGCTCCGCCATTATTTCCTCGAACGATTTTTTTTTATCCTATGGCCGATATCTCTGGACTTCAGTGCAGGACCACCACATATGAAAAAAATGTCCTTGTTTCTTTTTACATTTCCAGCCACATTTCGGATTTCATATTAGGAGAACACTTTTTGCTCTTTTCGAAGGTGAGAGGTGCCATCTATAAAACATTTTATAGTATGATCTTGTTAATTTTATTATTCCTTGTCCAAACCTATTTCCCATTCTAATAAATTACATATACCGTCCTTATGTTTCTGCTCCAAGCTGTTCATGTTGCCTTTGACGTACTATCCTCTTCTAACTCCATCTCTAATAAATAATTGTAAAAATCAGTTATATTTTTTTTATCTGGACTTAATAAAATTTTATCTATTTGTTTGTGCCTTCTGTATAAATTCCAAAGTTTTCTTGTCCTGGCCTCTTCTATTTTGCAAATCTGCAAAGTAAAACCCACCCGGCTCTACTTGTAGCCCCTTATCTTGGCAGATCTTTGCCATTGATTTTTAAAGTTCCTTGTGCATAAAGAAGGTCTTTGTTATTTTATCATTTTAAGATCTAAATTATATTTGGATGATATCATCGCTTCCATCGTGAGATCCAAATTCGGAATTTTTAAATTATTTTTTTTTAAATTTTGTTTGTCCAATTAGGCCAATAAGGAAAACTCATCAAATTATATGTCTGTGGAAATACTGTCTGCTTGATTTTCCAAATGTCCCATAAAAAAGCATGCCATCCCTCTGGTAAATCATGCCCTTCTAAAAATAAGATGTCCTTCTTATCAACAAGATTATTACCCACTCTTTACAACCAGAGTAAGGAGGCTGAACTATAGTATAGTTCCCAATTTGGGAAGTGGCATACCGTCCCCTGCTCTCAATCTTGCATTTGCCTTTAGGTTTATCCTCGGTTTTTTCCTTGCCCAATAAATTTGGTGATTATCTTGCTTGAGTTCCATTTCCATGAAGTAATTTTTATGTATTTTTATTGGTATTGTTTGGAATAAGTAAATAAATTTGGGCAGAATATTCATTTTATAGTGGCAATCCTTCCTAATAAGGAGATTTGCAATTTAACCCATACCTCTAAATCTTTTTTAACTTCTTGTAACAATTTATTATAATTATTTTCCATTAGAGGTCAAACTCAATTTCATTGTGGGCCAGATCAGAATTGTGTTGTCTTCCAGGGGCTGGAGGTAGGGTCATGGCTGGGATAGTCATGGCAACTGGGTATGGCCCAGAGTGTGACCAACTCAAAGTTGTGCATGTGGGAGATGCCTGTGGGGACTGAGGGTTGGAGAAGAAATCCACGGGTCTCTGGTAGGTGGAGCAGTGGGCAGGAGGTTTGTCCTTTGGGATGAGTTGAGGTGAGGTGGCTGCAGCCAGAAACCGGCTGGTGCACTTTGTGGTTCTGGGGGGAGGGCATGCAATCCTGGCTGGGCGTGGCCGACCAAGGCATTGATGGAGATCTGTCTTTCCTTACTCACAGTGGCTGCCTTTTGTCTGCTGAGTGTGCTCTACAATTTCTGCTTGGCCTTTCTAGCTTGCCGCTTTACCTGCTTCAGGCAGTGACAGCAGTGGCCTAATGGACCTCCATGAGCAGCTGGCAGCTTCAGTGGTAGCAGTGGCCCACAACGATTCCAAGATACATCAGTTGCATGAAGGGAATGTGCTCCACTTGCAGGCCAAGGGCAAGTGAGGGGTCCAAGATGACCAGTGGGAACCTCCTCTTCAACTGCAAGCAAAAACAGATGAGGTGAAGTAGGTGGGCCAATGATTTTTTTTATTTTTTTTTTATTTATAAAAAATAAAAAATGAAAACTGCAAGCAAAAAACAGATGGGGTAAAGTAGGTGGGCCAATGATGTCTGGCACCAGCTGCCCCACCCCATGTCTAACCTTGTCTTGGCCTGCAGTGGTGGCAGTAGCCAGATGGAGAGGCACAGGAAGGAGGCACAAAGTCTGCCTCCTAGTCACGTGGGATTGAGCAGACACATCTGCTGCTAGTGCTGCTGCAGCCATGCCTGCTTCTTGGAAGACCAGTCTGGTGGTTGCAGTGGGCTGCAGAACCCCTGCTGCTGGACATTTCACCCCCTGCACATGCACACACACACACACACACACACGTGAAAGGCCAGCAAGATGGGCATGGAGATACTGGTGCAGGCATGGTGCTGATCTGCAACCTGATGGCATCCATCTGGCCAGACCACACCCAGCATTAGATCTGCAATGCCACCTTTGCTCCGTCTCTTGACATGTGAATAGGAGGCTGTGAGGGCATGAAGGTTGGCATCCTGGGTGAAAGGGAAGCACTCAGATGCATAATTTCTGCTGTTATTATTAGTCTTTCATTTCAGTTTTCCTTTTTATTTCTTAACCTCTTTTATCCTTAGGTGAATTCTTGTTATATTTTTTCAGATTGTCCTATAGTTCTAAAATAAACTTCACTGTTTCTTCTTTGTCAGGTGCTAGCTGGTTCATTGGAACCTCTCTGTTGGTTGATGGATTGATAGAAATGCTTCTGACTTGACTGCAATTGGATATTTTATCTCTGGTGTGCAATTTGAGCTTTATATCTGCTTATTTCCTCTTCCTCCTCCTCCTCCTCCTCTCCTCCTCTTCTCTTCCAAATAATGCATTCTGTGAAAATTTAGCCTTTATCCATCTTTATAGAGATAAGGTAATTGTTAATTCTATACTCAGGCATTAATTTGCTCAAAAGTGTTCATTTCTAGCAGACTGTTTTGGGTTTGCTTGGTTCTTTTTTTGTGTGTGTCAAATCATGTCTTAGTACATTAAAAAAATAAGGCTAAATATTTATAAAATCAAAAGGATATCAAAGTGGCATCTGTCTCCCTCCAGATTATAATCCGTGAATTATAATGGGGTGGGGTAAGTATCATGCTGCCAGATTCTTCTTTATCTCTTACCTCATAGAAAAGAAGCTAAGGGCTACAAGAGAAAAAGGTAAAACATAAAAAGTAAATAGAGCATAAAAGAATATAGAGATATATACTTGTACTGAAAAGATTTATAACTGGAAATATTCCACAAATGACATTGAGAAAGTAAGGGAAATTCTGATCATTACTATAAGCATCAAATTGGTTGGCTCTTTTAAGAACAACATATAAGACTAAAGCCCCTGTCACGCTGCAGCAACGGATGGAAAGAGGATGTAAAATGGAGAAAAACACTTACCATCCGTTGGTTAACACGATGCTTCCGTTCTATACTCACTGCCTCCATTTTGCTTCCTCTCTATCCGTCCAGCATCCGTCTATTGACATTCCGCTCAAAAGGTTTTGAGCTGCTCAAAACTTTGAGCGGGAAATGTATCAAACGTGTCCGTTCTGCATCTGCTAGGATACGGGGGACATCCATTTTGCAATCCGTTGTCATCCGTTACGCATCCCGGCTATATCCGTTAAGCATCGCTGTGCATCCGCGGCAACTTGAATCCGCTCCAGAAGTAAATGGACGCAGGGGAAGCAGAACGGACGCGGTAATGACGCCGCAAGCGTTAAGTAGCACGACGAGAAAGGATCCAAAGCGGATGCACACGGCAAGAAAGCATTTTAAAACGGAAAAAAAACGTTCGCAGAGGGGACCTATCTGTCGGATATTAAGGATGTGCTACGAGGATGCCTAGCAGGATGCAAAAGGATTGCTTCCGTTCCGGCATCGCTTCCATTCTGCTCTGAGTCCTCCCCCATCCGTTCTTCCGTGTTTATCCACCTTGTGTATGCAAAATTTTGCCCATTTGAGAGCGTGATAACAACAGATGGAACATTTTCTCGTCTGGCTGTGTCCTTTACAAACATTTTTGCATCCATTGCGCAGTGTGACAGGGCCGTAAACAAACAGCTGCTTTCCACATAACAAGAAATATTTTTTGTATTTTTTTATTGCTAATCTTAAGGGTAAAGTAAAGTTGTTCAGAACAACATCATTTAGGATATAAAAGTAAGCAACAGCTTTTCCCTGCCAGTACTCAATGCAGAAAACACAAGAAGCTTTCATTAAAGGAAGAGTATTTAAATGAAGCGTTTGTTTTTAAAACTTGCAAAATACAGTGTTAAGTATTAAAAAAAAATAGTATGTGAAGTCTGTGACTCATAAGTTTGTTCTTAAAAATTGTAATTGAACATTCTCAGCTCTGTTTCTCTACTGAGATTACAAATGGCTTCCCTGCGATTTAAGCATGGTGAAGACTAATAATTGCAATCCATCCCCATAAAAACCCATACTATTAAGGCAGAAGATGACAGCAGGAGCAAGCGAAGAAAAACAATAATATCATATAAATTACCCAACATTTCATGAAAAAGGAGAAAAATGTATGTTGAGGTCCAAAGAACACTATTTACCATTCAAAAAGCTTCCAGAATGGTTAAAAGGCTTTGCCGTGGGCGCCAACTCTGAAGATAAATAAATACAAATAATAAAATTGAAAATTTATTTAAAAATAGGTTTCATTCACATATATGACTAGTAAAACAGGGATTGTCCCGAATAATATTATAAGGATTGCCCTTGTTAATGAGATTGATTGTATATCTGTAATTATTGCCAATGAGATAATTATAACAAAATCTATAGTTATTCAGAGTTCCCTAAAAGAATTTAAACAGTAAACGGAACTATAAAATGCAATTCTTAAGGCCCTTGTCACACTGCCCAACGGCATGCAAAATGACACCAACGGACGAGCCAAAATGTTCCCATCCATTGTATCCGCCCTCTTCCAAAAGGGGCAAAAATTTACATAACCGAGCGGATAACATAGACGGGGGAGCGGACGCAGGGTGGGATGGAAAGTGGGATGCGGAAAGAAGGCCTAGCGGATGGAGGCGGATGAAGCGGATGACACATCCACCAGGGCTCCGGGGGGCCTCAGCAAAGCGGACACGGAATGGATGAAGCGGATGCAGAGCGCGATGAAGCAGATGCAGAGCGGATGAATGGATTGCAGAGCGGAAAGCTAGTGAATGCACAGCGGAAGCCTAACGATGCCTGGCGTAATTGAGCATGGGCGCGGAATGATTGGCCATCAGGCCTCGCGAATAAAGGAAGCAGCTCGCAGGGGCAACAGCATCGAGGAAAGACCTGCTGCAGGATACATCGAGTCGCTTGCCTGCCCTGCCTGCATGTCTGCCTGCAAGCCTTGCTTGCCGCCTTTTCATGCCAGCTGCCTCCAAGCCCCTGGCCAAGCCTCCCTGCCAGGCCTGCTCTCTGCCCTGCCTGCCAGCCTTGCTGTCAGCTTGCCTTCCAGCCCTCCTGCCAGCCAGGTCTGCCTGCCAGGAACTTAGTGCCTGCCTGCCGGCCCAGCCTTCCTGCCAGCCTTGGTGCCAGGCTTCCTGCCAGGCTCGGTGCCAGTCTTCCTGCCAGGCTTCCTGCCAGCCTTGGTTCACTGCCAGGCCTCCCTGCCAGCCAGCAACCCCACAACCATGGGAGGGAAGAAGCGAAAAGTTCTCAGCAAACCTGCGCCAACCCTGGCAAGAGGACAGGGCCACCCTCCCGCCCCCTGTCCCTGACTTTGCTTCTGCTGCGGGGGCTTCTGCTGCTCGGGCTCACTCTTCTGGTTGCCTGGAGCTTCTTGGCTGAAAGCTGCTTCCTGGCGGTGGTACTTCTGCTGCTACGTACTCTGCTTGCAAGCTGCTCCTGGCGGTGGTGCTCTGCTGCTGCGTACTCTGCTGAAGCTTCTCCTGGTCTCTGCTGGTTCCTGCTGCGTCCTGCTGGTTCCTGCTGCATGCTCCTGGGACTTGCTCGTACTGCATCGTTGACTTGCTCGTCTCCTGTCTTGCTCGTCCTGCTCATGCTCCTTGCCTGCCGTGCTCCTGCGTCCTGCTCGTGCTCCTTGGTCCTGCTTCGTGCTGCTGGTGCTGGTGCTGGCTGGGGTTTCCTAGGTTGTTACTCTGCTCTGCTGATCCTGGTCCTGTCTGCATCCTGCTGCTGCTGCCGCTGATGAGATGTGATGATGATCTGCTGCTTGCTGCTGGCTGCTCTGATGATGATGATGATGCAATTCCTGCTGGTCTTTGCTGCTGCTGTGGTGGGTGTGGGAGGAAGCAGCCCCTACCACCTGGGAGGCCCCTCTGATGAGCGGCCCAATCTGGTCCTGCAAAGGAGGAGAGCGTATGCGGGGACGGGAGAGGAGGCAATACTTCATTTGAGGAGGAAACACGAGGATGAGGTGCTGGAGTAGGCTGAGAGAGATGAACTATCTGTGGCAGAAGGGAACACGGCTGTACAGGGACACCAAAAGGAAAGCAGGCTGCTTGGAGAGAAGGGCGGAGAGTATGGGTTACACTTCGGCCACGTTGCTCCTCGGCTGGTGGAAGCACATGACACCTTGGTACGGGAAGCTGCACCTGAAGAAATCTGGCCAGGCCACGGTAAAGCTGACGGACAGAGAGGACCTACATCATGGCCGGTGGAGGCTTCCTGGAGGGTGAGATCCTCACCGAGGAGCACCAGGAGCCCTCTGTCTACCCTCCTCTCTCCGCAGCCGGCTGAGAATCCAGTACTCTTCCGGCCAACAGGTCAGTCCCTGTCTCCAGGCAGGTTTCTGTGGAGTGTGCATGGTGGAGAACCCGGGAATAGCTCTGTGAACCAGTGGTGGAGCGCGTGGAGAGACTCCTGCGTGCGATGGAGAAAGGAGACATGAGTCCACCATAGTCGTAGCCGCATCCACCCCCCCAGCTCGCACCTCCACAAAAGGCAGAGAGCCAGGACAGCAGGGGGCCAGACCACACTGTCAATGCTGGAGTTACAGGGACCCATCCGCACCAAGCATACGATATTACTCTCTCACATGATAAAGCACAGCCCATCACAAACCGCAGCCCTACACCGAAACCATTTTCACCACAGAAACTCATCAGAGAAACATAATAAGAGGAACCCCAGTACCACATGAGTGAAGGACCGGATCAACCGAGCTTGCTTCACAACCCTCCAGATCCGAAGGACCGTACTCCCATCCACAGTCATAGCGTCTGCTCCTCCACCTCCACCCAGGTGATGTTCCCTCCCATTCCAAGGCTTCCACAGCCCCTCACCTACCGGGCTGCCGGCTACCCAGAGGTCCAGCAGCACAGCAGACAGCCCTCTCCAGTCCACGGCAGAGAGTCATGGCATGCACCGTGCACACGTCCACTGATGCCACCAGATGCCCAGGCACACCAATGATTGCAACTATGACAAGCGTGCCACCCGCCGACGCACTTCTGATTTGCCCACCCGCCAGTCCCTTCACACCCACTGCAGCGAGCCAGAAAGCCCCACTACACTACTCCTTCTCCTACCCCACAGCCCATCCACATGCGGCTCAGTACATCTTTCATCATGTACTGGGGCTGACACCCGCATGGCATGAGGAAAGAGACTCGTTAAGATCCACGTGGGTCTGACGGCCAGCTGCTGCAGAATTCTCAACAACGCCCGTCCCCCTCTCTGTCCTACGTCGGGGCCAGGCAACCCCAATGACGATTAGCAAGACCAGCACTCCAGCACCACATACTCACAGCACCGGACCTCACCCCTGAGACTCGGACCCTCGAGTCACCAAGTAAGAGTGCCAGAGATGGGGCTAGTTGGCTTCTGGTGGACTTTATTTGGACACTGTCGACTGAGATCATATTTTGTTATTACCACTGTGTTAGTTCAATACAAGTTTATCCTTTGACTCCACCTTGCTCATTTCTTTTTTTTAATAAATGTCTTGGATGGAAACTTTTAGAATTGGTTTAAGCCTTTGCATGCTTGGTGGATGGTTAGATAGCAGTGGGATGGGCAGGACGATACCTGTTGGGTGGATAATAGCTGTGGGATGGGTAAGGATAGCAGTGGGATAGATAAGCCTCCCAGGTGCAAGCATAGTCGGGACTGTATGTCCACCCTCCCTAGTGCCATACCTATGTCCCTTTTATTATCAATAATAATGTAATAATCATCCACACATGTCAACACAAAGCACAACTCTTTATTAAACGCCCTGTTCATTGTAGGCCCACCAACATACATGCCCAATCTCATCCCGTGTGATGAACAGGCTGAAGGAAGCACCCATTAATCATCTATCATCCTGTCTTGCCACTCCCACTGATCCAGCCGGGGAGTTGCACCCAGTGTTCCAGGATGATTGCGCTGCTCTTCCCTTTACATTGAGCTCTGTTGGTGCCTTGCACATCCCTGAGTGTCTATCAGGTTTTGCCCTTGGCCTCCATTCCCCAGGCTCCATGTCCCCATTGCCTTGTTGGAGTCCATGAGGCCTGTTCTGCAAGACCGGTAGCTGGGTGCGATGAGATTGTGCAGGATGCAGCAAGCTTCCATGATCCTCCTCACAGTCTGTGGGTGATGCTGCATGGTGGTGAGAAGTACCTGGAATCTGTTGGCCAGGATGCCAATGGCGTTCTCCACACCCGCCTTGCCTGGACAGCCTGTAGTTGAATATCCTCTCTTACGGGGAGCATCTGGAGGTGTAGCGGCTTCACGAGGTAGGTCTTGAGGGAGAGATAAGTAGGGCACATCTTGCAGGTCATTGGGCAGGGGGTCTGGATCTGGAAGCCCATGATGAGTTTGCGTTCCAGCCCCTCCTGAGGTCACTGGCATTGTATACCTGCGGCATCTGAACATGAAGCCGCTGCCTGAAGCATCGATGATACATGAACTTGTAGTAGCATCGACCATGGCAAAGAGGACGATGCTGAAAGAAGCCCTTGTAGTTGAATAAGTGGGAGCCCGACTTGGTGGAGCTATTGCAGGCACACGTGTCTTGCCGTCTATGGCTAGCCAACAGTGTGGGGGACAGTTCCAATCCTCTGATACCACTGCCCATATCTGCAACTTCTTCGTATCCAGCCTTCATCAGTGGTAGGGGCACTGGGGAGCTCCTGCAGGTATTCTTCGATATGCCTGCACACACTTCTTTGACCACAATGCTGATTGGTGTTGTGTGTGGCACCTCCAGCCGTACTGCATGCTCCTGTCGGTGGTCCTGAGGCCAGGTGGCACAGGAGTTGAGTGCCACCTTGAGCCCAGGTTCCGGCTGGGCCGGAAGTTGGTGTTGCCTTGGTCAACCTGGATGTCAGCCGCTGCACAACTTCATCAAACATGGCTGGAGGCATCTTCATGAAGTTCTGGAATGCCCGAATGTCTTCGTTTCCTGAGCTCCACCATCAGCTTGTTGTACAGTCCGTACTCTGCTCTTCTCCCGATCATCTTCGGACCAGACGCTTCTTGGCCACTCCTTTTCTTCCGTAGTAGAGTTCACAGAGCATGTAGATGGCTTCGCACTGTTCAGAAGGGATGGTGGCTTCCAAAGGACTGTGTTAACGATCCACGGTGACATGATGGATGCTTGTGGAAAGCAGCAAGAGTTCGATGAAGGCGAGAGGTCTGCACATTGCTGGGCTGCTGGCTGAAAGTGAGATGCAGACGAGTTGCCTCCGCTTTTTGTAGGCATAATAGGTGTCCTTTGCATCCTCTTAGCATCCTCTAGGCATCCTCTAAGCATCCTGTAGACATCCTTAATATCCAAGGTAGGTCCCCTCTGTGAAGGTTTTTTCCGTTTTAAACGCTTTGTTCCGCTGCCTGCACCATTCTGCATCCGTTCTGCATCCGTTCTGCATCCGTTCCGCTTCCTCCCTGCCGTCGAGTGGATGCGAGTTTGGGATGCACACGGCGGAGCCTAGCGGATAGCGGAATGCGTAACGGATTGCAGGAACGGCAGCGTAGTGGACTGCCGTAGCGGATGGCAGAACAGAACAATATGGATACATTCTTCGCGCAAAAAGTTTGAGCAGACTCAAAACTGTTCTCGATGGATGAAGACGTAATAAACGGATGCTGAGACAGATAGAGAGAAAGCAAACGGAGGCAGTGAGTACATCATGTTAACCAATGGATGGCAAGCTTTTTTGTCCATTTTACATCCTCTTTTCATCCATTGGTGCAGTGTGACAGGGGCTTAAAGCATGTAGTTGGGTAGAAAGGTAAATAACAGCCACTTGCTATGATGTACAAGGTGGGAGGGGAGGAGTGTAGAGCATGATTAATGTATAAGAATTGTACAAAAAGTGCCCCAAATCCTTTTTGGCTGAATCCCAGGTCTGGAAGGAAGCCCACTTGCCTTGTGATAATCCATTCTCTCTCATTTCAGATTTAGGAGCATGAATAAGGAAAAAGGAATCCAGCCATTAGCATTAAAAACAACATTTCCCTCATGAGTTTTTTGTTCTTTATTTTATCTATTCTTCAGTGAGACACTTGTCAGTCCATAGACCCTTTGTGTTCTAGATAGACAGCTCTATCTAGAAATAACTTTTACAAGCAATACTATCACATAATTATGCAAGCCAGTTAGCTCCAGATGTTTGAAGACAGATGAAACAATCTGATTCTGTATGTTGTGTGATTTTCTTCTCCAGTTATTTGTTAAAAGTATGATTCACTTTTATTACCCTCCAAGATTTCCCCATCCAGAATTAGGATAACCAATAGTTATCTGAACACAAGTGAAAGATCTTGTCAGAGTCCTCAAATATATTTTATTTTCTCTTCTGGGGAACATAGGTGTTCTGTCTGCAATACAATTACTCTAAGCTGGATTCTGGAAGCAGAACTTCATGGAACAGTGGTGGTATTCTACCAGTTCAGCCCAGTTCTCCTGAACCAGTAGTGCAGATAAGCAGCAGAGACTGAACTGGTTCTCTCAGGTGGTGTGCTGTTGGCCCACCTGCCTGCCTGGGCTTCCATACTAACCTTTATTCCCTGCTTTTGAAGCACAGCTTCTTTGCAAGGCACAGTAGATTGCTGCACAGCAGCTGCTGAAGCAACAGGGAGAGTACAGGATTGCAGGAGGTGGGTCAGAAAGTTTTTGTGCCTGCACAAAATGCGCATTTGGTGCACATGCACATACAAAATCTGTTTGCATGTGTGTGAAATGTGCGTCCACCAAAACGGTAGTAAAATTATTTCAAACGTACTACTGGAAATGAAGATAAGTCTGCTTGCAAATTTGCAAGGAGATAAAGCTTCAAGTCTCCCTCATTTTTCCATCTGGGCAAAAAGAATTTGGGTGCCTATGGTCACTTAGGAACAGAGTGTTTTGCGTGGCTGCATTGCTCAACCTCCTGCTCTGGTGCTGCACTGGTGGCAGAAGTGAGTCAGTGGCCTCATGGGCTCCTGCTGCACATGGCTGTTGGTGCTGCTGCTGCCAGGCAGTTGTTTGGATATGGACCCATAGAGATCCTAAGGTAAAGACCCTGTCAAACAGGCCGACAGATGCAAAATGTTTGTAAAAAGGACACAGCGGACGAGAAAAATGTTCCATCTGTTGTTATCCGCTCTCAAAGGGGCACAAAATTTTGCATAACACCAGAGCGGATAACACAAAAGGAATGGACGGGGAAGGACACAGGGCGGATGGAAAGCAGATGGGCTCCACGGAAGCGCTAGCGCGGATAGAAGCGGATGGGAGCAGATGGCACATCCGCCAAGACTTCCGGGGGGGCCGCAGCAAAGCAGACACAGAACGGAAAAGAGCGATGCAGAGCGGACGCCAAGCGGATGAAGCGGATGCACAGCAGAAGCCTAGCGGATGCCTAGCGGAAGCCTAGCAGATGCCTAGCATTCACTGCGCATGTGGGGGGATGCATTGCGTCAGCCCCGCGGATATAAAGGGAAGCAGCTCACAAAGCAGGTCACCATTCAGAGGAAAGACTGCTTCCAGACACATCGACTTGCCTTGCCAGCCTGCCTGCCTTGCCAGCTGATTGCCTGCATGCCTGCCAGCCTTGCTGCCTGCCAGCCTTGCTGCCTGCCTTCCTGCCAGCCTGCCTACCAGCCTCCCTGCCAGCCTTTGCCTGTCTGCCTGCCCTGCCAGCCTTGCTTGCCAGCCTGCCTGCAAGCCTTGGTGCATGCCTGCCTGCCAGCCTTGCTGCCTGCCTTCCTGCAGCCTACCTTGCTAGCCTGCCTGCCAGCCTTTGCTGCCTGCCTGCCTGCTGCCAGCCAGCAACCCCCACAACCATGGGGAAGAAAAGAAAGCCTCAGCCATCTGCTGCCAGCCCTGGCAAGAGGGACAGGCCACCCTCCCACCCCCTGGCCCTCACTCTGCTTTCTGCTGGGGCTTCTGTAGCACGGGCCTTGCTCTTCTGCGGCTGGGGCTTCTGCTGCTTCTGCTTCTGATGGAGCTGTTAATGATGCTTATGGAAGTGGTGCTTCTGCTCATGCTTACTTTGCTGATGCTGGCCTCTGGCGGTGGTGCTTCTGCTGGTGCTTTGCTGATGCTGCTTCTGGCGGTGGTGCTTCTGCTGGTGCTTACTCTGCTGAAGCTGCTCCTCATCCTGCTGGTCCTGCTCGTCTCCTGTCTTGCTCGTCCTGCTGGTCCTGCTTGTGTTCCTGGTCCTGCTGGTGCTCCTGGTGCTGCTGATGCTCCTGGTCCTGCTGGTGCTCTTGTGCTGCTGGCGCTGCTGGTACTTACTCTGCTGCTGCTGATCCTGGTCCTGCTGGTGCTGGTGCTGCTGCTGATGAGATGATCCTGCTGGGCTGATGATGATGATGATGACTGCTAGTGCTGCTGCTGCTGATGGTGTGGAGGAGCAGCCCCTTACAACTCGAAGCCCTCTGATGAGGGCCCGATTGTGTCCTGCCAAAGGGAGGAAGAGGCAGACGCGAGAACGGGAGAGGAGGCAATACTCTCTCTCGAGGAGGAACATGAGGATGAGGTGCTGGAGTGGCTGAGAGAGAATGACTATCTTTGCGGGAAGAGACACAGGCTCTATAGGAACACCAAAAGGAAGCAGGGCTCCTTGGAGAGAGAAGGCGGAGAGCCTGGGCTACACTTCGGAGGTGCTCCTCGGCTGGGTGGAAGCACATGCACACCTGGGTATGGAAAGCTGCACCTCAAGAAATCTGGGCCAGCCGCCGGTCAAGCTGACGGACAGAGAGACCTATGTCATGCCAAGTGCAGCTTCCTGGAGGGTGAGATCCACCACCGAGGAGCAGCCCCTCTCAACAACCCCCTCTCTCAGGCAGCCTGCTGGAGAGCCACCTCTTCTGGCCGAGAGTCAGCTCCTATCTCCAGGCAGGTTTCTGTGGAGCGTCGTCATGGCGGAGAACCCGCGAGAGCTGTTCTAACTGTGGTGAGTGCGTGGAGGACTCCTGGCGCAGTGCGGAGAAAGGAGACGGCACTTCACCACAGTCCAACCTGCATCCACCCCCCAGCTCCACCTCCACAGAAAGGCAGGAGAGCCAGACAGGAGCGACAAGCCACACTGTCCTGCTGGAGATCAGGGGACACCATCCGCGAGCAGCATAGATATCCTCTCTTCAGCTGGTACACACCACACGCCCATCCTCCCAATCACAAGCCCTTCCTCACCTATGTCAACCAGACCACGTGGACATGGCGGAACCCCAGTACCAGGTAGTGAAGGACATGATCACCGAGTTGCTTCCACAACTCCAGATCCAGAAGGACCTGCTCCTCCACCCAGTCCAGGTCTGCTCCTCCACCCCAGGTGATGTCCCTCCCATTCCAAGGCTTCCACAGGCCCTCACCTACCAGGCTACGGCTACCAGGAGGTCCAGCAGCACAGGCAGCAGCCCTTCCACAGTCCAGGCACAGGCTCATCGGGACACCACCGTTGCACTAGTTCCACTGATGCCACCGATGCCACCATGCCAATGATGCCACAGATGCCACGATGCCACCCACATCACCGATGCCCCCCACGCCAGTCCTCACCCAGCTGCAGACCAGACAGCCCCACTACAACTGCTCCTTCCTCCACCCCACAGCCAAAGCCCGGCCTCAGTACATTGTCGTCGGTATTGGGGACTGACACCCCATGGCTGGAGGAAGGGGCTCTCAACATCCATGAGTCTGGAGCCAGCTGTCTGAGAGCTTTCTCAACACACCATCCCCGTTGTCGTCTCAGGGCCAGGCACCCCAGTGGAGCCTCAGACCAGCACTCCGCAGCAGCCACCTCCACAGCACCTGGACCCTTCACCCTCAGGACTGGGCCACCTCTGAGTGACAGGAGAAAAGTGCAGAGACTGTGGCTACCTGTAGACTTTATTTGGACACTTGACTTGGGTCATTTTCTTTTACAGATTGTTATTAATAAGATTATCTTTGCTTCACAACTTGCTTCATTTTTTTGTTTAATAAAGTCTTGGTTGGAAACCTTTTTAGAAATGGGTTTAGCCTTTGCATGCTTGTGGGATAGGTTAAGATAGCTGTGGAGGGTTAGATAGCATGGTGGAAGGGATACCTGGGATGATTTAGATAGCTTGGATGGGTTAAGATAGCTGTGGGATGGGTTAAGATAGCTGTGGGATGGGTTAAGATAGCTGTGGATAGATAAACCTCCACTGCAAGAGAGTGGGACTGTATGGTTTCACCCTCCCAGTCCACCACCTATGGCCCTTCATTATCAATAACAATGTAAGCATTCATCCACACATGTCAACATAAACGAATCTTTATTAAATGCCCTGTTCATTGTAGCCCCATCCAACATTACATGGCCCATCTCATCAGTGTGATGAGACAGGCTGAAGGAAGCATCCATTAATCATCTCTCATCCTGTCTTTGCCACTCCACTGCTCCAGCTGGGGGAGTTGCACCAGTGTTCAGGAAGTTGCGCTGCTTCTTCCCTTCACGTGAGGCTCTGTTGGGGCCTTGCACATCCTCAGTGTCTATCAGGTTTTGCCCTTGCCTCCATTCCCCAGGCTCCATGTCCCCATTGCCTTTTTGGAGGTCCACAAGCCTGTTCTGCAAGACTGGGTAGCGGGTCCGCATGAGATTGTGCAGGATGCAGCAAGCTTCCACGATCCTCCTCACAGTCTGTTGGGTGATGCTGCATGGTGGTGAAAGTACCTGGGAACCTGTTGGCCAGATGCCAAAGTCATTCTCCACCATTCGCCTTGGCCTGGACAGCCTGTAGTTGAATATCCTCTCTTCAGGGGTGAGGCATCTGGAAGTGTAGGGCTTTCATGAGGAGGTTTTGAGGAAAGGCGTCATCCCCCACGATTGAAGTAGGGCACATCTTACGTGTCATTGGGCAGGGGGTCTGGATCTGGGAAGCATGATGAGGTTGCGTTCCAGCCCTCCTTGAGGTCACTGACGTTGTATACCTGGGCATCTGAAGCTGACGCCGTTTGCCTGAAGCATTGATGTACATGAACTTGTAGTCAGCATCAATCATTGGTGAAGAAGTCGATGCTGAAGAAGTCCTTGTAGTTGAAATAAGTGTACCCCGACTTGGCTGGAGCTTTGGCAGGCCACGTGCTTGCCATCTTATTGGCTCCAACGGTGTGGGGAAGTTCCACCTCTGATACCACTCGTTCTGCAAGTTCCTCCAGCCTTGCAGTGGAGGGGCACTGGAGGAGCTCCTGCAGGTATTCTTCGATGATGGCTCTGCCACACTTCTTTGACCACAATGCTGATGGTGTTGTGTGGCACCTCCAGCCATACTGCATTCTTCCTGTGGTGTCCCTGAGGCCAGGTGGCACAGAGTCAGTGCCACTTTGTGCCAGGTTCCAGGCTGGGCCGGAAGTTGGTGCTCTGCTTGGTCAACCTGGGTGTCAAGCCGCTGCACAACTTCGATCAAACATGGCTGGAGGCATCTTCATGAAGTTCTGGAATGCACGAGGGTCTTCATTCCTCAGCTCCACCATCACTTGTTGTACAGTCCGTACTCTGCTCTTCTCCCAGATCTATCTTTCGGACCAGACGCTTCTTGGCCGCCTCCTTTTCTTCGGTAGTAGAGTTGAAGAGCCTGTAGATGGCTTTGCAACTGTTGCAGAAAGATGGTCGCTACCAAAAGGACTTTGTTTACGAATCCCATGGTGGACATGACTGGATGTGTTTTAAGAGCAAGAGCAAGGCTGCAGAAGGTCTGCACAGCAGGGCTGCTGCGTTGAAAGTGAGATCCAGATGAGTTGCTCCCCCTTTTTATAGGCATTATATAGGTTTTCCACTATGTGTCCTTTTGCATTCCTCTGGGCATCCTGTATTACATCCTTAATATCCGAGATAGGTCCCCTCTGCGAACGTTTTTTTTCCATTTTTATGCTTTCTTTTGCGAGCTGCATCCGCTTTCATCCTTTTCCTCCATCCGTGCAACTAACACTTGCGCAATCCGTTCCGCATTTCCATTTCCGTTCTTCCTCCCTGTGTCCGTTACCGCTGGAGGCGGATTTGAGTTGCGCGGATGCGCAGCGGATTGCCTAACGGATGTAGCGGACGCGTAACGGATGATGACGGATGCAGAACGGCTGTCCCCCGTATGCGTTGCGGATACAGAACGGACGCGTTGGATACATTTTCCACTGAAAAGTTTTGAGCAGTCAAAATTTTTTGAGGTGGATGAAATGTCAGGTCGACGGGATGCTGGACGGGATAAAGAGGATGAAATATGGATGCAGTGAGTACAGGAAACGGATATGCATCGCGTTAACCAATGGATGGCAAGTGTTTTTCTCCATTTTACATCCTCTTTCCATCCCTTGGTGCAGTGTGACATGGGCTTAAGCCACTGTGCATGTCAGGCAGTTCCACCATCCAATCTCATTCAAAAAAATTAAGACACCCCCACCAAATATAAGCCCCAGTGCTTATTTTGGGGCCCAAAAGAAAATAAGACCAGATCTTATTTTGGGGGCAACATGGTATGTGTTAGTTATCTTTTCTCAGCTTTGGGTAATTTTTAGACAGTTTCTACTCTTCAGTGATGAGATCTACTGATAGGACAATTCATTATTCTGTTTTTATAAGCAATGGAATTGTCACACTGTCAGAACAGAAAAAGTTTCATGCATATAGCCACTCCTCCAACTCTAATTATAGATGTTGGAACATCAGCAAATTTATTAGATAGCTCATTTCCAGAAAGTTGCATAAAACCTGTCATGTAAAATGAAGTTTATCAGAGAAAATGAATGGTTCATGCAAATAAAAATCTTCAGGAAATAATGGAAAAATTCTTAAAAGCAACTAAAAATATTTTCAGTTCTTTTCCAGTTTAGAGCCATATAGAATTCCCAGGCTCAGAGTGGAAAAATACTAAGAACAGTGATAGAAGAAATAATGCAGTGTAGAAGCCAAATCTGTACTAAATATCTATTTTTTGGAGGGGAGATATTTATATGTGCCCTTTAAAAGTTACAGCTATGATATTTTTCTGAAAAACCTATCTTCCCCTTAACCTATCTTCCCTATCTTCCCTCATAGGTAGCAATAAGGATCAAGGTACATGCCAATGAGAACAGCCAAAGTTAATGTAGATTTTGGCTAGCACTGAAAGTAGATGGAGCTGTAGTAGACATTTCTTTTCTTATTCATACATGCATACATACAGTTTTCATCAAACCCACAACTATAGGATTACAACTATAAGAATGCTCAAACATCTGGGCACATGAACTGTAAAATACTCATACATCCAATTATGAATTTTGATTTAGAAAAAAAAAACTTTCATTGATTTCAATAGATTTCTATGAAAGCAAATTTTCATAAAAGTTATGAAAGGTTAGGGCTAATTTGCAGGGAGAACTGCACATGTGATTTGCCTCCTGCCCCACTGCAACTCAGGCTTTCCAATTAAAGGCAGTTTGCAAGAAATAATTTCGGGAATTACAGCTGGATGTAAAAGTTTAATCTTTTTTTTTCATCCACCTCCACAAAAATTAAACTTTGGCCATTGATTTTTATTGGGAAATTAGTTGTACCTGTAAACGTATCAAAATCTGTTGGTGGAGCTATCGTATTTTGTTAGCAAATTTTATCTACAAATAAAAAAAATATTTCCAGTCTTCAAATTAATCCAACACATTTTTTTGTGGGAGAGGAAAGCTTTAATTGAAACTGGTTACTAAATCACCCAAAGATACAAGAATATGCTAAATAGAACATGACTGACTAATGTTTGCAAGTTAAGGTGGCTATTTTAGTAAAAACATGTAGGATTCCAGATGAAATTTACTGGATACAGAGTTGGAACAAAATTGTCCATAATTATATACTGGAATAAATGAAAAACCTCTGCAAATAGTAATATACATACAAATCTNTGAAAAACCTCTGCAAATAGTAATATACATACAAATCTAGGTTATGGAACACCTGTACAAGCAGATGTTACACATGCCTGTAAAATAAAGGTATGAATAATCTCCTGAAAATATCCAGAGGTAGGAAGCAAATATTAGGTGTGGGCTTCGAAACTAAATTATGATGAGTGTCAAAATATTTGAAAAATCCAATACCTAATTGGAATAAACATGTTCTGTTGTTCCAGATCATAGTTTACAAATTTTTTAAAATCTCAAATTATTTTTAAAATGGCATCAATTAGAGATTTTCAAGCAGAATGGTAGGATATATATTTTGTGAATATCTTATTTCCTGATGTTATCTCAGAGAAGAAGAGAAATCATAGCTTAAATAATGATAACATTAATGAATTTTTTTAAAAGTCTACCTTCACCTGTACAGGATCAAAAGGAAATGGGATATAGAATGCTAAATTGTAAAAAATGCAGGTAATTTTAAAAATCTTTTCTAGTTTTTTTTTTCTTCTTCCTAAGTAGCAAAATGAATATTTTACTGATTATTTTGTTTTTTGTTACCCAGACCTTCTTTTTTGGTCTGCCTATCTTAAATTTCCAGTGTTCCTGACTTTGGTATTCATGTTTCTTACTAAGAATCAAAAACATATAAGTAGACAAGCAATATTCTGTAAGTGTACTGACATATTATTCCGGGCTTTTATATATTATAGTTTATTAATTCAGGATGAATTGATTTCACCAACCTGCTCTAGAGAAGTCTACCATAGTTAGATTTCCAGATAATTTACAGTAGTTCTATTTTTTAAAAAAAGTCTGGAGAGTCTATATTATAAATCGGTACCAGATTAACTTTAAATATGCCTACCATTTATGGAATGAGACATAATCTAAGACTTTAAATCAATGCACATTTATTGATAAATAACTGCCATTCTAACATTCTGAGTAACATGAATAAATTCATATTAAAAACTAAGCAATTTGTTTAACTTTGACTGTTTGTATATTTAACTGTAATATCAAAGTAATCTAATAGAAAGGTTAAAAAATATTTAACCTTTAAACAAATATGTGTGTGAAAGACTATTTGATTCTGTATACATTCATACTGCATTTATCCCCAGTTGATACAGTGACAAAAGGAATCATATAAAGAAAGGAACAAGTTGCCAAATTTCTACATGTTATTTGGCAGATGGTGACTCTTGCAAATGCCTTTTGGGATCTCATTTGCACAAAAGTTTTTCCAAAGAAAGCACATGAGGTGTTAGAAGACTCCACACAGAGTGGGTGTCATAACTGAAGATTTTCCAATTTATAGTGCTATAAAAAGCAGCATGATAAAAATATGATTAGGACATGTAAGTATAGCATGGAGATGAACTGAAGGGGAGAAATCAATAATATTAGATCAAATTGGATACTCTGAAAATAAGATTTTATATCAAGCTAGATCAAAATAAAACAAAAAGTATATAATAGTTCAGCATTCTTTGCCTCAGAACAAAACTAAAAAAGATTGGAAGAGAAAGAAAAAACATGGAGAAGTAGTTTGTTCCCAAGTATGGAACATGGGGTTACATCCCTATCATTTTAATAAAAATACTTTGAATGTAGTATAAAAATAAATATTTTTTTTAAAATACTGCATAATCACATTGCTTTTTTCTAATCAATGACAAAAATAAAAATACCAGATATATAATGTTATATCAGTAGCAAAAATAAGCCCTGTAAACAGTAATGAATGCAAAATAGGAGCTGGGATCTGTACCAATCAAATTCTAATAAACTATAAATTTCTTTATTTCTATTATTTACTCAGAGTCACAGATCCCTTCCAAAATGCATTTTAGGACAGGATAGATAGGTAGGTAGGTAGATAGATAGATAGATAGATAGATAGATAGATAGATGGATGGATGGATGGATGGATGGATGGATGGATGGATGGATGGATAGATAGATAGATAGAATGCTCCCGGTTCTAGAACCTGTAGCTGTGAAGAGCAGCTGACACCGAACCGGTTCAGTGTTTTGGCCCACGCTGCCCGGGCTCTAGGCTGTCCTTTATTCCCTGCTTTTCCCTCCTCTGCTGCTTTGTGCGCTACAGCTGAGGTTGAAAAGCAGGAAACAAGAGGATTTTCAAAGGCTGAGCACAGCACTTGTCAGCTGTCCAGGTAGCACAGCTGATGATTCTTGCAAATGTTGCATACACAATTGTCCCAGTACGGAGAACCAGTAAATTGCTCCACTGGCTGGCCCCACCCCTTCCGCCCATTCATTCCTTACCTGGCAATGGGAACCATCCAACTTGGCTGGTTTGGCAAGTTGCTATTTTTCCTTTTTTCCCTCCAACCATCAGCTGTTCTGCTCTGCCAGGAAATTTAGATTAGCTAGAAAGCAGGAAATCCCTGGATTTCTTGCTTTCTAGCTAATCTAAAAGCAGAGCCGAACCTTCCTTAGGACTGAAGCTTTTCAGTGCACACTCAAGTAGTTGATTGCAGATAGATAGATCTCTAAATTAACCTGTGATTCTGTGAGCAACTCTCTCTGTCTGCCTGCTTTGCCTGCTTTTGGGTAAAAATTGCTCTTTTTTTATAAAAAAATCAATATTTACATAAATATTTATAATATTTACATACAAGCTATGCCCACCCAGTCACATGACACCAAGCCATGCCCAGTCAGCAAGCCACACCACCCAGTCACATGATCACCAAGCCACACCCACAAATTAGGCATACCCACAGAACTAATTATTAAGAAATTAAATCCCACCCCTGGATAGAGAGGGAGGGAAGGAGGAAGAGAGAGAGAGAGAGAGAACAGTATTTTAACTGAATTGTTGAATTAACCTGGTCAGATTTATGTACCATTCTTCAGCAAAAGAAGCAGAAGGAAATAAAAATAATAATGTTCTGCATTATTACATAAAAACTATTTTGTACAGATAATCATCATAAAATAATATCTGTTTTGTCAGATATTTTGAGAGGTTTCAACCCAGCAAGGCACAATCGCTGTCTATAAAAGAGATCATTACAAACATAATAACAGCTTCATTGATGCATATAATTCTTCAGGGGAGAGAGAGAGAGACAGAGAGAAAGAGAAAGAAATTCTTGTGTAGTTATATCAAATGTATAGCATGTACACTGAAATTTTGCAGTTCCCTTTGCTAAGACAGCATCACAACAGCTTTAGGATCTTAATTTACTAAATACCTAAATAAATTTCTTAATTTAAACTAATATAGAGTCTACCATTTGATAGAGCTAGATACTATAATGTCAATAACTAGGTGACTTTATGAAAGCTTAGTTTGTTTAATAAACTAAATGTCATATTAATAATCCATTGATCAATGTTTGTGTTTTATTACCGTCCCCCAAAAGGGAAAATTGTGTGTAATTATTATATTTTCTAAAATAATCTGTAGTATGGGGTAAACTAACAAGAGTTTAATTTTTATGAATATATATTATGTGTGTGTGTGTGTGTGTGTGTGTGTGCTGTTCAGCCTCCTTCGGGTATTATCCCACGTCATTGTAGTGCTTTTAAAGTTGTAGCAACGTTTCAGCAGAATCTCATCTGCCATCATACAAACTCAATACAACATAACAAACTCAATACAGAAGCCTGATGATGGCAGATGAGATTCTGCTGAAACGTTGCTACAACTTTAAAAGCACTACGATGACATGGGATAATACCCGAAGGAAGCTAAACAGCAAAATGTAAGTACGCGCGAGAGCTTAAAAAAACAAATATATATATATAATATATATTATATATATATATATTATATATATATATATATATATATATAATATATATATATATATATCTGTGTGTGTGTGTGCGTGTGTGTTTTTTTTAAGTTTCGCGGGTACTTACATGTGTGCTGTTCAGCTTCCTTCGGGTATTATCCCACGTCATTGTAGTGCTTTTAAAGTTGCAGCAACGTTCAGTAGAATCTCATCTGCCATCATCAGGCTTCTGTATGGAGTTTGTATGTGGGTTCAGGCATTCACAGCCTTTGGTTTTAAATTTGAGGCTAGCCTATTGCTGTCCCAGGATGCTTTTTCTTCATCCTGATTGTTGGAAGTCTTGGTCTGTGTTTATTGGACTTGGAGTTTGTTGATTGGTGTTTCTGGTTTCTTCTGGTCTGTTTTGTGGCTTGATTGGATGGCACACTGAGTTCTCCTGTATTGGAGGCTTTCAATGCAGCTTGGCTTCATGTGAAAGGATGGCTATTATCTATTAGGAAGCTAGGTTTCATCTGGGTGCCTGGTTGGGGTGTATTTTGAGCTGGAGGTATCAGAGGGAGTCTGTCTGTGCCCAGGTGTTTGCCTGGCTTGTGGTGTGGAGATCTTTCTATTTGAGAGTGCAGGCTTACAAATGATTGACAGTCTGGTGGAATCATCTCTTCTATTCATGCTTTCAGGTCTTTTTTCAATCTCTATGGCTTCTCTGATGATTCTGTGGCTGGGGTTTTCTATAGTGGCTAGGGTTTTAGTGCCATTGAGGTTGATGTTGTGACCTGTGGTTTTCATGTATTGGACTAGTGAGGAGGTGTGTTCCAGCTTTTTTACTGCATTTTTGTGTTCCATCCAGGTGGGTACTCATTCTTCTATTGGTCTGTCCAATTTAAGGAGCCGGGGCATGATGCATAGGGAACTTCGTATATGCCCTTGGTTTTCCAGGTCAGTTTTGTTCTTTGGGGTTTTTAAGGATGGCTGCTATTTTTTTTGTCTGTTTTGAAGGCAGTCTTGATGTGATGCCTGTGTAGTATCTTACTGATTTTGTCTGTAGTACCTCTTATGTAGGACAGGACAGCTGTTCCATAGGTCTGTTGAGCTTTTGGTCTCTATTCTGTCTTAGTGTGTTTTTGTGGATCAAGCTGGTGATTTTGTTTTTGTGGAAGTCGTTGGCTGTCAGTACTTTAGTCAGAGTGCATAGTTCAGTCTTTATATGTGTCTTGTCTGCCAGGCATTTGGTTCTGGTGATTAGTGTTTTGGCAACGGAATTTATCTGTGCTGGGTGGTGGTGGGATTGGGCGTTGAGGTAGCGGTTGGTGTGTGTTTTCTTCTGGTATATGGTGTGTCCTAGTGTGCATCTGTTCTTTTGTAGATTAATACATCTAGGAATGGTAGTTGTTTGTTCATTTCCATTTCCGTTGTTGAAAGTGTTCGGTTTGGCAATAGTTCTGGTATTTTTAAAGTCAATTTCAATGTCCTGTGGCTTTGAGGTGTTGGACGCAGAGAAGAGGTCAGTTCTTCTTTTGATTGAGTTCGTGTGTTCTTCAGTGCGTGCACTAATTCTTCTGTTAGTTTGTCCTATGTATGTGGTGGGCAGGCAGTGCAAGGGATTTCGTATATTCCTTGGTTTTCTAACTCGATTTTGTCTTTAGGGTTTCTTAGGATAGTGGATATTTTTCTGTTTGTGCAGAATGCTGTTTTAAATGTTGTGTTTTTGGAGGATCTTGCTGATTTTGTTCTGTGGTACCTGTTTTATATATGGGAGGAGTGCTTTGCCATTCTCTTGTTCTCTGTCTTGGCTTTTGGTTGGGGTTTCTTTCACTTGAATTTTAAAAGTTCTCTGTTATTCTTTTATCACATCTACCAGTTGTTAGTTTTATATATTTATTCTATATAAATAGGGGAATGGTAAAATCTCTTTGAGTATTAATAGTTAATGGTTTCTACATTTTCTTTCAAAATAATTCAGAATAGGTAAAAATAATATATTGGGTAAATATATTTGGAATGGTACAAGTATGTGTGCCAATTTTTAAAACATTTCACAGAATATCTATGATAGACAATACTGTAAGAAAATGATCAAATGAAATTAAATTATTGTGAATCACTATAAAACACAAATTATATTGTTACCAGTCAGATATCTTCAAAACCAGATTAGTTTTATTTGCATTTCATGCAATAAATCAGACTTTCAAATATCAATGAAATTATAATGTGATCATTTAAATTTCCAATCTAAAATTAAAATTCAGCCATTCTGAGGATACCAAGATTTAGAATCTAGACAACAGAAAATAATCAGGAATTTTACATATTTAGTTTCAATTCCTAATGTTTCCCCTATAATTTGGTTTATTTTCCCCTTATTTTAACTTTTAGATATTTTGAACAAGAAATGTAAACCTGATAATTGTACTTAAAGAATAAAATGCAGAAAATAAAGTGATACCTAAAACAGTACAGTACAATCTATATCTATATTAAAATGGATGGTAACAAGAATCTTAGAACTACAAGATATGCATAAATGCTAAAATAAAACTTTAGTGGAAAAAAAACCTCAAGACAGAATTTTAGAATATCCAATAAGGCTTCTTATGTTCAGATGGGGGCACTGGTGGAAAACCACTGGAGAGGGGAAATTTTATATAGTTGTTCCAAAGAAGCCTTAGCAGCAGGATTCATGCTGTAACTTGTATGGCAGATCAGAATTGTATATATTTGGAATCTCAGTTTTCAGTATGTGTGTTTTTATTCTTATCAAATGACAATGTGTATTGTTAATACGTTGGCTAAGACAAAATAAACCAGGTCCAAGGTTCCAGATGTTCAATCTATAGAAGTCTAACAAGAATTCTTTATATGACGCTTAGTTTTCCAAGTTTGATAGTGCAGACCAAGGTGATTGATCAAAGTTTTTGACTATGCTTGGTAAATGTACATATTTACTGTGCTTCTTATTCTTTATGGTTTATCACATTCTGGAATAGGTATAAATGTTAGATTTCATGCTTTACACTAGACTGGATTTAGTGAAGAAAGGCTAGGTGACTGCTATTTTTCAAAAGCAAGTCTTTTGCACAGAAACATTATTCAAACCCTCAGTCTAATTCCAGCTTTATATAAACACACTACCTGGCCTTGTCTTTTCTGCTGGAGGACTATTGGTCATCTTTTGGATTCTCTTTTATTTTGTTTGAAATAAAAAAGAACTATTTAAATACATACACGTGCATGCTTATATATTAATCAAGTTAATTTTGTTCAGCTTTTCAATGCTATCTACTACCTTTGTCTTGAAAGGACCTACTAAGATGTTTCCAAATTGAAAGGATTAGCTGGTGACATCACTATGCAGGGAATGCCCGAAGAGGCTCACTTCATGTCCCTAGTATTTTTTCCACTGATATGGTTCCTATTTATTCACATTTACCTGCTTTTGAACTGTTTGGTTGGCAAAAGCTAGAACAAATTGATGGGTACTTATTCCATCACATAGCTTGCATTCTCAGGTTTTGAACTGCTGAGCTGTTGACTTCTCAGTGGTCTTCTGATTTAGTGTCCTTCTCATCTGAGTCACCGTGGCCCCTAATGCTTACCTTTTTTTCCCAACTACCGGTAGTAGCCCTTTTAAAGAGTACTTTTTATCATTATTGCTGAATGGGACAGTTCTTAGAACCATGGAAAGATACTAAATTATCACAATACAATACCATACAATGTAAGGGGAAACTATTAATGTTCTATTTGTGACAACCTTCAGTGTATCGTGAACGTCTCATATTAAAGGATACTATAGATTAGAGGTGTCAAGCTGGATTTCTTGGAGGGCCGGATTAACAATGTAGTTATCCTCCATGGGCAGAGTAGGGTGGAGGAAGAGAGAAAGAGATGGAATGGACACCCTCCTGCAGCACCCTGCTGGTCAAAATAGCAGTGTGGGAAACTGCAGGTAGCCTCCATGATCCCATTTTCAGCCTGGAGACCCTGCTGCAGCACCCTGCCGGCCAAAATGGGCCACATGAGGGGGGAGCATGGACAGTCCCCTGTGGCTTATTTTCACTAGCAGAGGCACTGCTATTTACTATTTCCAGGCAGGCCCCATGGACTGGATTTAAGCACCCTGTGGGCCGGATCCAACCCACGGGCCTTGAGCTTGACACCCCTGCTATAAATGAATTACTTGTAGGAAAAAAGTAAAATATAAAAATAGACCTTATACGTGCATATATATTGTTTCATTTGTTATTAGTATATGTAGAAAAGAATTATTATATAATCAATTTACAAGCTCAAAGCTATGCTATTAGGTAGAATTATACTAGAATATATTTGGCTTGAATTTCAAATAAAATCTGCATTATATACCTACATGTCATGCATTATTGTGATACTGAAAAATTAAAAGCAAGATGGCATGTTTGTCATTTATTTCTTGTTGTTGTTCTTTAGAAAAAGGTCTCTAATATAAGAATATAACATTTGGTATATCTTTATATATGTACCATACAACTTTATTGAGTTTGCATTGACCTTTTTTTTCCTTTTAACTTTATATTAATATTATTCTTTGACTCTATTTGTTCTGTATAAATAATAGTAGACTCCAAATACTTCATTCTGATTGGTTAACAAAACCTAAAAGGGGATTGGTTCAATAGGAACCAATCCACGAAGCTGCCCAAGGGTNCTAAAACCAAATGCTTGTCATTGGCTACAAGCCGGCAGACAGAAACATATGAAAGGGCTGTCGCGGCTTGAGCCAATGTTCCGTTTCTTTACTGTGTTAACAAATAAAGACTTTATTGTTGGAACCCGGTCTACCTCGTGTTTTTCCGGACAGAACACTATTTGTAGTTCATTTTGTTTGTTGCACAATTTATTCAGTTTTTCTTACTATCCATCTTCCTATTTATCCAAGTATTTTTGTATTATTTTCCTGTAACAAAACATTGACAATAACCATAAAAACTTTCCAGATTTTTTTAAAATGATGAAAATAGGCAAGAAGGAAAGCAAAAGAATAAAAGTAAAGTAAAAACAGACAAATAAAACAAAAATTCTGGGCAGATTTGTGTTGCTAGGAAAGCAAACATAAAACAGTTTTTAAGGAATGCTTGAGACAATAAGCAATAGGCCTGGTATCCTACAGGAGACTGGGGGGAAGAGTTTGGGAGAGGGAGTCAGTTCATGGCATGACTATCACTGCAGAGAAAGACTATTTCCATATCACTGCCAAACACTAAGCAGAAAATTTCTCACAGTAGAGTTCTGTGGGTTGTAAAACAATACTTTCTGGGATAAATGACACTAATCCCCATACACTCTAAAAAAGCTCTGTTGGGTGGCTATTCAGTGTTTCAGTAAAGGAAACAAAGTACACCCTCTTTGTAGCCCTCACTAACACTCAACTGTCATTCAAATCTCCTTCAATACTCTGCACATCCAGATGACCTCAGGCCTTATGCAGCCATACTGATCCACATATAAACCAAAGAAGTGCCTTGCTCATTGAAAGTGTTCCACTGTTCTAACCACTGTTTTAACTTTGACCTTGGACACATCCATGGGAACCAAAGCAGGCCTAGTGAGAAAGATTATATATTTGCTAATTACAGCAATTCTGTTCCCAGCAGACTTTTCAATCTATGTTGAAAAGCATAATAAGAAAAGCACAATGTTTCAGCTAATACCTCCCCTTCCTGCAATTCATGCACTGATTCCTTTTTCATTGTTCATTTTATTACTTAAATAAGAAAGGGGGGGGGAGAATATACACACACATACAAATTCCTCCCACCAATCTTCAGTTCAGTAAAACTCTCCTTCTTCCTATAGTTGTAAATTCAACATTTTAATATATAATTCAACATTACTTTCAATTCTTTAACCTCACTGAGCTTCATACTATATCAAAGAATTTATGGAAATGGGCAAATAGGGAAATAGATAAACCTATATCATACGAATAAGTGTTCCCTCATCCATTTTATACTTATACCATAATGAAATTAATAGCTAACCCTTTTAAAACATTCTCTGGGGTATGCAGTAAATGTGGAAATGAATCTTTTGTTGAACAAGTTTCATCTTAAGATCGGAGGAAACATACAGGACTTAATATTTAAGATCCTTATTACTGATTTGTTAATATAAAGAATTTCAAACCTTTTAAATAAGATATTTTGAAAAAATTTTCTACATTTGTTTTAATAAAAACTGTCAATAAAGAATAATCCAAAAGACATGCCACAAATAGGTTTTAAAGATCAGTCCCTGGTAACTTAAATGACTAGATGTAAATAATCTAGGTTTCTACTCTTTGTATTTATATTTTGATACTACATTTACAATTATTTATTACTTGATAGCTGTGTACATAAATGGCTTACCAAAACACTAGTAAACAGATAGTTTTAAATGCAAATTATAAAATCAAGAAATATTTTAATGGAATATGCTTCCAGTTGTCAATTTCAGGTAATTCATTTTTTTCTTGGAATAAATCTTATTTAACAACTTGATTCCAAATAAGATGATTTTAAGTATTCTAATCCTACTTCTCCATAACCTCTTTAGCCAATTAATATAATAAATAATAATTACATATTGTGTAATTAATATTGTATATAATGCAGTTTTCAAATTGGGATTTCCCAAAGCATTTTTCTCATGAGAATAAGAGTCAGAATTATACTTCTACTCCAATAGTTCCTAAATATGCCTTGTAGCCTTTAATAAATATAATAAATCTATGGCTAAAACAGGAACCAGGCCAACTGTGATTCCAAAGAAGTCACATAATAGCTTTTAACTTGTGCCCATAATGGCTTCTTTTCTCAATCACTTTTGTTTCATAAAAAACTAAAATCAAATTTTATGCTTTGTGATCTATTTTCTACTAACTTTCTCACTGCCATGACCTTAATTTGAATGAAACAGAATATCACAAGGCAACAATTTTTGAACCAAATGGGGTAACTTACAGATTGCATACAAAAACTGTAACCCATGACTCTCAAGGGGATAAAATTTGGGGAAGTTGTAGCTGCTTTAGTTCTATTGGCTTCAGCTATGCTAATAGTTGCTACCATAGTCAAGTTATATCAATTTTTAATGTTCCTGTTCTTGTTCTACACGTAGAACAAGAAGATCTGCTTGTAAGTTTCGATGTGGTTTCACTATTCACTCAAGTCCCGATAAAAGAAACTCTTGGAAATCATCAAAAAAAATACCAACCAGCTAAACACTTCATGAAACTAAACAGAACACTGCTTAAACCAACACATATTTCATATACAAAGGACAAAGATACAAGCAAATTGAAGGAGCCCCGATGGGATCACCACTGTCACCCGTCATTGCAAACCTGTTCATGGAAGAATTTGAATCAAGAGCCCTGGCTAATGCCTTTGGCTAATGCCAAACCCAAACTATGACTAAGATACATCGATGACACATTTGTGATTTGGCCCCATGGAAAAGAAAACCTAAAACAATTTCCTAACACACCTAAACAACACACACCCCAAAATCAAGTTCACCATGGAAATGGAAATAAACAAAAACTACCATTCCTAGATCTACTTAATCTACAAAAGAACAGATAGCAACTAGGACAACCGTATACCAGAAGGAATACACGAACACCAACCAGCGTATCTCAACGTCCAATCCCACCATCACCAGCACAGATAAGTTTTGTGGCCAAAACACTAATCACCAGAACCAACGCCTTGGCCAGACAATGACACACAATAAAGATGAACGATGCACCCTGACTAAAGTACTTGACAGCCAGCGGCTTCCACAAAAACAAAATCGAACACAGCTTGGATCCACAAAAAACACACTAGAGACAGAATAGAGACCTAGAGATCCACAGACCTATGGAACAGCTGTCCCGTCCTACATAGAGAGGTACTACAGACGAAAATCAGTGAGTTACACCAGGCATCCAAGACATGCCTTCAAAAGAAAAAAATGATGGCTAAGGAACAAGCAAAAAAAACAGATCCTTAGAAACCCCAAAGAGACAAAACTGACCTGGAAAACCAAGGCATATACGAAGTTCCCTGTGCATCATGCCGCCACATACATTGGACAGAACGAATAGAGGAATAAGTACCCCCCTGGATGAAACACAAAAAGCAGTAAAAAAGCTGGAACACACTTCCTCACTAGTCCAACACATGAAGCCACAGGTCATAACATCAACTTCAATGTCACACAAAACCCAAGCCAGTATAGAAAACCCCAGCCCACAGATCATCAGAGAAGCCATAGAGATTGCAAAAAGACCTGAAAGCATGAACAGAAGAGATGATTCCTCCAGATTGTCAATCATTTGGAAGCCTGCACTCTCAAATAGAGGATCTCCACACCACAAGCCAGGCAACACCTGGGCAAATGATTCTCTGTTGGAAACGTTATATACTAATTGTTTCAGGTGTTGTTGTGAGTTGTGTTGGGGTTTTCTTGTCATGTTCTAATTTCTTTAGTTTCTTTAAGAGTTTTTCATTTTTGTAAGTGTTTTCAGTTCAAGCTCTCCCAAGTTGTAAGTTGTTTTATCTTATCCCAAAGTAGAGGGTGGATTTTGCTGCTCAATTCCAGGTGTAGTGCTAGCAAATCTTTGTTTAACTGATCCAATTGAATCTTTTACTGTGAACTTTGTTCCTGAGTAAAGCCATTTTCTGTTCTGTTTCAGGATACGTTTAGTAAGTGCAGGCTTCCAAATGATTCAGCAGTCTGCATGAATAGAAGAGATGATTCCACCAGAAACTGTCAATCATTTGAAGCCTGCACCTCCAAATAGAAAGATTCCACACCACAAACCAGGCAAACACTGAGCACAAACAGACTCCTCTGATGCCTCCAACTCAACACCCCCCACCAGGCACCCAGGTGAAACCTGGCTTCCTAATAGATAGCAGCCATCCTTTCACATGAAGCCAAGCTGCACTGAAAGCCCCAACACAGGAACAGAGTGTTGCCAGCCAATCAAACCAAAAACAGACAGAAGAAACCAGAAACACCAATCAATTAAACTCCAAGTCCAGTGAACACAGACCTAGACTCCCAGCCAATCAGAATAGGCCAGCCTCAGATTTGAAACCAGAGGCTGTGAGACCCACATCCATAACAGAAGCCTGATGATGGCAGATGAGATTCTGCTGAAATGTTGCTACAACTTTAACAGCACTACACATGACGTGGGATAAATACCCGAAGGAAGCTAAACAGCACACCACACACACACACACACACACACACACACACACACACACACACACACACATATATATATATATATATATATATATATATTATTATTATATGTATTATATAATACAGATACATAGTAACTGTTTGCATCTATTTCCAAACCCTGACCCTTTGCCTAATAAAGCAGATCAGTAGTTCCAGATTTAAAATATGTCAATATGAATACCATTAAACTTTTGTACATAAAGGAATAATTCCCTGTCTTATCATCTAAGTAATGGGCATAGTGTCACATAAAATATAATTAAATAAGATATAATTAATATTTTGTCAAAAATGTTTCACAAATTTATGTATCAAAGGCATTTTTACAGTTTCTAATTCCATGCACATACACAGAGCGAGAAAGACCTATACAGAGACAGACAGGCACAGACCGAAACACAATGTCTATAAGTACACTTTATGAATGTATCATAACTTGATACTTTTACTGAGCATGGGTGCTGCTATAAAACATTGCTTTATTCATATTGGAAAGACAATTCAATCAAAGGTTTATAGTAAAAATTGCTCATATCTGTTTGCTTTCTGTCAATAATCTGGATGGTTTTTTTTACTCATGCAGTAAAAAGGGTGTGATTAAGTTAAGTGAGAAGTCTAAAAATTCAGCCGAGTTTGTTTTTTTATTCTGATTGTTTTCGTGGTATTTTGAGATATCACGTTCTTATTTTGCTTACCTTTCTTATCTTTTTTAATTTAATTTTTTATACATTGAAACAATAAAATAAATATTAGATCAGAATCATCACATATTTGGTTTTGGGCATTTTTGATAGAAGTGTGTGATATTGTTGTAATTGTTTCAGCCAAGAGACCAATAATTTAACAGTCTTTCATCTAGTTCCCAATATCTTTGCTTTATATGATTCAATTAATATTTTGTTTCAAGTGCATAAAGGGAATTAAGTTAGTTTCAAAACATATTAAAATTTTATATTATTCTGATATAGCACTCTCAAATATGTGCTCAAAGGTTCTTTTTCTTTTTCTACAAATTTTATATTCATATTTAACTTCTTAATTTTGAAGTTTCTGTTCAATATAAGAAATTATACAACCATGAGGAAAAAAAAACATTTGCAGAATGTTTCATCTATAAGAAAAAGAAAAAAAGCTGCAAACTTTTGCTCCATTTGACATATCAAATATAATTTTATAATAAAAATGTGGTATTTTAGACATCCTTCTGAATATCTCTGCAAGTGGCAAAAGCATTATTGCAAAGATTGGCAGCCAGATGGCAAGTCCTGTACAAAAAAATTTGCTCTAATGAAGAAAAGATTAGGAGAACATCCACTTGTATCCCTGATCGCAACTTCTTGCAAGGAGACCACAAGAAGTTTTTTCTAGTTAATCATAAGTAGTGAATCTTGGGACCTGAAAGAATATTATTGTGCTCAAAATCACTGTATGCCTGTTATGGACATATGACTCACAGAAAACCTCATTTAAAATCTCTTAAACTCTTTTGTATACAATTAATTTATAATGTAATCAGATCTTCTGAACAGTAGGAAGGGACAAAGAAACTTGGTGAATTGCCTTCTTTTTGGAATTAAGGGGGAAAATTATCTTAAAGGATTTTAATTTAAAATAAAAAAGTAATAATATTTATTAATAATATTAATAAAAATGGCTGTTTTAGATAGAGATTGAATGAGATGATGTTACAAAAGGAAAACATTAATGAAGGATTGTAAGAAAAGTTCAAATGTTGAGAATAAGTTTAATAGAGGTACAGGAATAAAAATGGTCTGGGAAGCAAAGCTTGTATAAAAGAATTTTTTATGCAACTAACAATGCATTTTTAAAAAAAACCAAGAGAAAATACATGTTTTTTTGGATAAGAAAATGAAGATTTAAAAAAAAATCCACAAAGATGACAACTGTTACCACCAAATTAAGTTATAGAGACAATTACTTACATTAACAGCCTTACAATGGATATCTCTGCATTTGCAGAGTGGCAGAGGTAGAAGATCTGGCTCTCCATATTTGATTGTTACCTGTATAAGAGGGGGAGAGACACATACCTTGGACTATATACCAAATGAATGACCCAATGGGATCCTTATATCAAAACAACTTACCTTATGTACAGCCAGAAAAGTGGTGGGATTCAAAAAATTTTACTTCTGGTTCTGTGGGCATGCTTTGGTGGGCATGGCAGGGGAAGGATGCTGTAAAATCTCCAGTCAGAGGTGGTATTTGCCGGCTCTCTGAACTATTCAAAATTTCCACTACTGGTTCTCCAGAATTGGTCAGAACTTGCTGAATACCACCTCTGGACCAGAATCTGAAAATAACATTTAAGACAGCACAGTATTTAAGCAAAATGGTTCAGTTGAGATTTGCATATGTGGTACTGATTGAGATAGACTGTAGGAGTGATACCGAAATATAATTTTATCATATTTTTTCTATATCCTAAATTATTGTATTTTATTCCAATTTCATTTTAAACTGTATTTTATCCAATTCCATTTTAAATTGTATTATATCCAGTTCCATTTTAAATTGCTTTTATCACATTTTAGTAATAATTTATTTCTGGAACTCTGCACTTTGATATGACCCTCGGGCTAATCAATAAAGAAAGACTAATAGTGAGATGGAAATAAAGATGAATTCTGTAAAACAAAGAAATTTTTAATTTTAAAATTTTAATGTGTAAGTTTTTCAGCATTCTCCAGAGAAATAGAAATTGTATTCCTATTCAATAGGAATTGTATTCCTATTCAACAACTTTCAAAGAAAGTTCCTTACCCTTAGGTCTATCATCTTGTTATTTTTCCACTGTTCTCTAAATGTTAAGTATCTGCTAAGTGATGAGGAATTAAAATATTTATGTAGTATTGTACATACAGTCATCCTGTATATTGGCAGCAAACAGGTTATAGGCTGACTGGAGCCTCCACTGAACTGAAAATGGTCTGTGATATCCCATTAATGGTAGAATGTTTGTTTTAAAGAGCAGCACATATTAATATTTAAAGTTTTCACCACTCAGCACATACCTGTAGTATAAGTGTACTTCCTGAGATATTAAGAAGACAGCTGATAATGGTAGAAAAGGATTAATTTACTGTGAAAGTATACTAAATACTTCCCCAGTATACTTTGCTGCAACAGCAAATATATCCTTGCTAAATTTTCTTACGGCATTTGTCTAGACAACTTTCCATAATAAGCTATTTCTGTATATATTTATTTCATTACCCATTCCCTTATAGATATAATAATCTCTTGTACTTGAGATAACAAATAATTGGTAACATGCAGAGAAAAGCCACAGCTTATCTTTCCATCCCTAGGCAACATCACTCAGTTCTCTTATATTCTCAATATGAAATAATGAAAAGGTGAACAAGCAGCCTAAGTTAAAGATGATAAGAAAAATGTTATGAAATACCTGGTATATTCCAGGATGTTTTGAATGTGTATCTTTCTGTTTTCCATTACAATTGTTTAGATAAAACTGTTCAGTAATATAGGAATAAAATTTGGGGAAATTTTATTCTGAATACAATGCAAAATTTGGGAGATATAAGTTCTAGTCCAACTCTAGGCACAGAGTCAGTTGAGTGCCCTTGAGCCAGTCACTACCTACATCTTAAGGCTAGTGCTGTTCATATCTTTCTAAAATCTTCATCCTAGATGATGCAATGGAAATATTGCTTAATGACTAACAATAGTACCAAGCTAAGTGATTGCCTTATACTACAGAGAACAAGTTCATGAGTCACAATTACTTCAACAGACTTGAACAGTGAGCCAAATCCAAATGGGATAATATTTATGATATGAAGTCCTACATCAAGTTAGATATAAGAATACAGGTAACTGTCTTGCCAGCAACAAGTGAAAGAAGCGGACTGCCAAATAAAAAAAGAATTAGTAGTAATGCAACTGCTAAATAAGCTAAATAAGTCAGTGATAAATAATATCTTCAAATGGATAATATTTATAAGGGGAAAAGGAAAGAATAACACTCTGTCCTTGATGGATATCCTCATCACCAGAGGAAACAATGTCAAATAAGCACTATTCTATTAAAAAAAAAACAATAGTAAACAAGCAACACTCATAACTTGGTTACTATTGGTTATTTTTTGATAGAAATATAATCTGTCCACTCATCCCACTGTAGCAGAACTAATTCAAGTTATGAAAAAGATAAACCACCAATACATGAAAAATATTTCAGAAATAACCACACATTATTACAACCACATGGTATCACTGTAGTGCCCAAACCAATTAATTTTCTACAAAACCCAATTAACTTAATCAATTGAAATAATTAAACTAAAAGATCCAGTAGGTCAAGAAAAAAGGAACCATCTTCACGAAATAATATAAGGGTTTTAACTGCCACTATATAGGACAGATAGGCTAAAAATAGCAGGGCACATCCATTAATACTAACTAGCAGTCAGAAAATATAATGCAAACTCCTTAACCCAGCAACACATGAATAGATTTAACAAAAGTTTCAACTGGGAAATTGTAAGCATCCTAGATCAAGCTGAATACAAAATCATTATGTAATTTTCGGAAGCTTGTCCTTCAGACAAATTAGCCATGGAAATAAATCATATTTATACATCATTCAAAAAAGATAATAAAAACACTAAGAAAGAAACTAACAGACCAGAACACATCTTCCCCAGAAACCAACACCCAGATAAGCAAAAATTAACATTAAACAATCAAGCGGAAAATAATACTTCAATCAAGGAACTACCAAGAAAAAAACCACACCAAAAGTGGCATTGTATTAACATCATTGGGATGCCATTCTGTCAAGATTAGAGGACATAATAATTCCACTGAATTTTATACTAGTTCAACACCATTTGGAATATCATGTCTATTTCTAGGCATCACACTTTAAAGTATTTATGAAAAGCTAGAGTGGGCTTGAGATTGAGAACCTTCAAAACCACAATTTGATTACATTCATTTGGTAAGTTCTTCTTTGATTTTTAAAGAAAAATAATAAATTTTAATTATGAGTTTAAGGTTTTGCATAAAATGGGGAGATACATAGTGAACGAGTAGTTGTATTGGTTTTAAATATTTTTAAGCAGATTGAGTATCCAGACTGACTTAAATTTAGGACTTTGAAATAATTATAAGAATCCTTTCCATGAGGTTTATGCTTACATCTAGAAATGATAATATGACTTTGCAGATTTGTCACTAGAGAAATAAATACATAAAATGATTCATTACGAGAAATCTACTATTGATTCTGAAAATAATTTTATTTATTTTTTTATTATATGGGAAAACTAGGTGGAGCTATTGAAGATATACAAGTTCCCATTGAAGAAAACTTAAATAAATTTGAATGTGATTTAAAAATAGAAGCCTACAAGAAAGAGACAAGGAAAAAAAATGAAAGAGTGGAAACATAAAAAGATGAAATTCTGAATTTACAAATTAAATTGATTGATGATTTAACAATTCTCTCTCTCTCTCTCTCAAACACACACACACACACACAAAACAGGAGAATAATGTGAATAAATGCTATACATTGTACTTAGAAGAAGGATTTGTTGAACTTGTCAAAAATTTAATGAGAATAGACTGTGAGAATATGAATAGTGAAAAACTGAATTTTTTATACTGCAATTACAAAAAAGACTTGTTAAAAATGCTAATATTCTGACAGAAGAGACAAATTGAGTATGGATGAAAAGTAGATGATAGGATTGTTTGAAGAGACTAAACAATGTTAGGAGAAATAAGTTTGTTTAAGGTTAAAATAAATGGGGTGGTATTTTCAGTAATGTTTAATGAGTTTATGTTGACTAGGATCAGAGGATTAAGGTTTGTTTATGTTGTTTGCTATTTTGTTTTGTTCATTATTTATTTTAAGAGAAGAGATGGAAGTACTGCTTTAAATAGAAAAGCAGATAAAAATATAAAAAGCAGATAAAATGAATTATTCAAACTTGATTTATTAAATAGTTATAATTATGTTGTCCTTTCTGATGGGATTAATGGAATTTTGCTTAGTAAGATGGAGTGATAAGATTTGAAAAATTGGTTCATGGAGAAAGAGTGAGATAATGTATGAAGAGATGGTTGCTTTTATTTTAAGATTATACTTGCTGTAGATGAAGGGAGATGTTTCTTATTTTTCCTTCTTTTTACTCTTTTTCTGCATTTTAATTTTTCCCCTGTAGTTTTACTCCAGGTTGTATTAATTTTTTCTTTATAACATAAGGTTTAATAAAAAGGAAGGTTTAACACAATGGGAGTGTTTAGTTTATAAAAGAGGAGACTATGAGGGGATATGATATTGGTCTAAAATATTGGAATGTTATCAAAAGCACGAAGGGGAAGATCTATTCTCAAACTAAAAAAATGATAAGGAATACTGGTTTGAAAGTATAAAGACATTCAAGATGAATATTAGGAGAAATTTTGAAATGGTCAATGCTGTTAAAACCATCTGCTTAAAACAAGTTTATAAACAGGAGCTGGGTGGCCTATAATGTACAGGTTCACAACCTATAAATTGATTTAATGTAAATTAATAACATTTGGACTTGGCAAGGAGGTAGGTTAAATGACTGTACAGTCTCTTCCAATTCATGCATTCTATTATTTTATTTCCTATTTTATTTATATTACCATTGATATTAATAGGATATAATTTATCAATGAAGGAGAATATAAATTATGCTACCTTAAATGATAGGTGGCTCATAACTGCACTTACCTTGTTTAAATCAAAACATATGGAAGAATTTATGTCTTAATACATTTCAAACATTTTCCCTTTCTTGAGTACATATCTCAATCTTGGTTTTGCTTCAAGAGATTGTATTGCTGAAAATGTACAGAATCTGAATGAATATATATTGAAGGAAGTGTTTGGATTGAAGAGAGGTGACTACAGGCATGACACAAGGGTACTACAGGCAATTTTCTTCAATTGATATTATATTGTGAGAGACACTGATGAAATTTGCTGATGGCACAATATACAAAAGGGAATAAGGGAAAGGTCAGTCAACAGAGTGAGGATACAATGCAATTCAGGAAGCTTTAAAACTGTATATACAAGGAAAGGTAACTAGGTTATATAATTCCATGTTCAGAGTCTAAAATTACAAATCTGAAGACAATATGTACAAAAAATATTAGAAATCAACACATCTTATTTGAATTGCAAACACATGCAATATTTTGCAGTTCATAAATAGACAACAGATATTTCTTCTGCAAACATAAAAAGTAGGAAGTATGTCATTTGTAATGTAGTACATAGGTCTTGTAAACAGTTTCATTTTATTGCATAGATAAAATTATAAATCATGATTCAAGAATTAATCAATATAAAATGAAAAGTTAGTTATTTTCCAAATATGAAAGAAAGTAACTGGATGAATACAGAACATATCTATGAATTATATCCATGATATGTTTCTTATTGCATGACTACATTAGGTTTTTCAGTAAAACATTTATTGATGTCATAATCAAATACATATATTTTGCTGCTGGTCATCTTCCAATTTTCCTTCCTTTAATTTTTCCCAACAGCATTTCTCAATGCCAGGGGATCTTTGGATGTTCTGTAGTTGCAGAAAATACAGAAAATTATCTGAACCTCTTTTAGTCAGAGTTCTGCCTGAGTATGGGATCTATAATGCATTGTTTACAATCTTGAATAATATCTACCAGGAGTGGAATGAGGGAAGTGCATTCACCCCAGTTCATTGTGAATTCTCAACAACCTCCAGTACCATTGACCACATCTGGATCAGGTTCAGGAGTGGAGGTAGGTGACACTATTTTTTCTGGTTCTCTTCCTTCCTTTAGGATAAGTTGATAGGGGGAGAAATCCAACAAAAGGGTGCCTTTTTTGTGAGGTGCCACAAGGTTTGGTACTTTCTTCCCTCTTGTTTAACATTTAAAACTTACTGGATAATTAAGCAATGTGTGATATCAAAATTATTAAAACAATTAACATATTCATACCAAGCATCCTGATATTCTGATCTATTTCTTCTCTATAGATTATTATTTTACATTGATTCATAATTAAAATGTTAATGATGCTCTTTCTGGATGATTACGTGTATACCAGCAAAATGTGTATGTGTGTGTGTGTGTGCATGAGCGTGAATGCATTTATATGGACCAAGAACATTTATTTTAAAGGAACTAATTTTCTAATCTTAATAGTGTCTATTTTAATCATCTAACACCTGTTTCTTGTGTCTTCTTTTATCCTTTATGTTTATAATTACTAAATTTGTTCAAGTGATGTTTTGGAGGTGTTATGTATAAGAATTAGAAGATTCCAAATACCCTATTCTGATTGGCCGAGCAGGCCGTAATAGGATTGGTTAAAAAAGTACTGTTGCAATTGGCTGCCTGATGGTGGGAAAACTTAAAGAACTGTCATTGGCCACAAGCCACAAGCAGCCGTTATAAAAAGGGCTGCCGCAGCTCCGGCAATGTTCTGTTACGAAGTAACTGAGTTAGTTTAAATAAAAAGAGCTGTTTGATGAACACCGGTCTCGAATATTTCTATTCTCAAAACAGAACAAGAGGAGTACAAAGTAGGTATAAAACAATGAACAATCTTGCCTCCTACGTAGATAATTTATAGAATGTATAAACTCTCACAAATTATCTAAAAATTGCAACAGCATTTTAAAATAATTTCTATTTCTTATGATATGATTAATTTTTTATTATTCAAGTATACTATTTATATTTTATTATTAGATTTTATCAAATATAAAATATGATTTGGAGGGAATCGACTCAAGGTGATAATTGTTAGAGGAATATACCGAAAATTCCTACCTCGTCTTTTCCTTACACACACAAAATAATTTCAGTGAGGTAGGTTGGGCTAAGAATGACTGGCCCAAAGTCACCCTATATAGCAGTCTTCTGGCTTCTAGGCCTGTACCTTAACCATTATCCCAACTGCCTTTCTTATTATGTATCATAGGATAAGATAAGGTAATCTTTATTGTCACTTTTTTCTGTGAACACACTGTCACATATTATATGTATGTGTGTGTATATGTGTGTGTGGGTGTGTGGGTGTACCCATACCCATACACACACATATACAAATTCTGTCTGTCCATCTGTCTGTCTATCTGTCTCTATCTATCTATCTATCTATCTATCTATCTATCTATCTATCTATCTATCTATCTATTCTCAATCTTACATGGGAAAAGACCCGAACACGCCAAAACTTGCATACCTGTACTCGTGAAAATATATGTATATGTAGAGAGACAGACAGACAGACAGATAGAATTAATTATATATATTAAAAGCACAGTCCATTTAGAACACATAGCTGAAAAAAAAGTATTGAGAGTTAACATGGTTGTTACTATATATTACAAAGCTCTTGCAGAATCTAGTTTTCCTGTTTCAGATATTGTGAAACCTTCTCACCAAGATAACAAAAAAAAATGGTCATGAAGAGGACATGTAGGGTCCCTGACAGTACTGCAAACCCTGGTCAAGCATCACCTATATGCTATGTCCTGGTTAGAAGGAAGTAAACTTCCAATAATCTTTTCTGATGTTCTCACCACTCTCTGAATGAGAGTGGTGAAAACAGTAATATTTCCAAACCATGTAGTAAGAGATTACAGTGAAAGTAATAACTTTCAGTTATTACTCTATAGAAAATGGCAAGGTAGGGAAAGAATGCTGTTCTCATACGATACAGAAAAATCAGGCACTGCTGAGCCCACATCACCAGTTTCACTGTTGAGCAACCAAGCTAACCTGCTCATTAGCTCCACACCCAGAACTAGATACCACCTTAACAGTTGAATCCTTAATACATAGAGATATATGGTTGTGCTTTCCTTTTCTAAATTGACAATGGTCTCTTTTATTTTTCCTACATTTTAAACCGGGCTTTTTTATTACACCAGTTCATCAAATGCTATTGTTTCATTAAATCATAATAAGTGATTTTAATAAGTGATTTTAACTTTACTGTAAATTCTTTCTGATTCCTTATAGACTTTTAAGAAAAGAAGTGGTCTAATGCCCCTTTCAAAAAAAATATTGTTTATAGCCTGGATCACCATCAAAGGACAATCTCTGCTTTTTCACCAGCTAGGAGGAGAGCAGGGTCCAGAAGTGGTAGAGGTGAGATAACAAAAATTCCTATTTATCTCTTCAATAAATAAACTGTTTACTTCCTCAAAATCCTCAGATTCTACCACATAATATACCACCTATAGCATATTTTTATTTCCAACAGTCCAGTTTCCAACTTGCACTTACACTTCTTCTCACTGGACTGACAATTGAATTCAAAATGCAATAAAAATTACTCAATGTCCATGTCAAAAATAGACAGTTGAATAGCACCTTTTAACAACTTGAATGTGAATCAGAAACTCATAGTATCAATGTCAGGGACATTTATTAGAAATAATTATTTTCAAACTTCTATTATTTTTGAAGTTTTATATAATAGATAACATGTTTTTTTTTAACACGAGTATGTGCATATGTATTGTTTGTATATATACAAAAAAAGCCAAGCTAAAGCATTTAAAAATTCATTTTGGTAGTTTCAGGTAGATGACATGAAGACACTGTAAATGGAAACAGTCAACATTAATTATAATTTTACCACTAATCACTAATTTTCCATCCGGAAAGAAGCGCGTGAGACAGGGTTCCAAATAACAACTCTTTATTTCAACTCGCAAGGCAAAAGATATGGAACATAGCCTAAGCCGCGGCAGCCCTTTATATGGCGGCTTGCCTGCCGGGTTGTGGCCAATGACACTTGTTTAATTCTTCCTGCCGTTTGGCAGCTTCCTGGATTGCTTCTTAGTGAACCAATCTGTAAGTGGCCTTTTCGGCGAATCAGAACGAGGGACTTGGAACCTACCAAATTCCATACAGAACACCCCTCCCCTTTCGTCCAACATGGGTGACGTAGTCGTGCAGATAGGTGGGGCTTTTTCTAGTCCTAGTTGACCTGCGCAGCTCAGTCTTGTTTTGGTCTTCAAGCGGTTTGGACGGGATCGCTGCTTCTCTCGGCCTTCTCCATGGAACCTCCTGGAAGGGTGAGTCAGCCATGCTGCTCCTGCCTGAATCTCTCAGGCTGGTTGAGATGGCTCCGCCACTCCCTCCTGGTTTGACTAGGTTGGTTGAGCTGGCCTGGCTACCACCTTCCAGGAAGGGCTCGCTTCGCTCTCCTGCTCCCGGACTTCTTTCTTGGGGTTCATCTAACCGTGAGTGCTCTTTTTGTTTGGTTAGAT
>BHFT01004255.1:0-91310 GCA_004320025.1 Laticauda laticaudata
GCTGGAGATGGTCGGTGCATAATGGGCCTTCAGCATTTTTTCCAAATCCGGCCAGGCCATCTGCTTTACATCCTCAGATTTGGCCAATGTCTTGGCCATCTTGAACACTGTGGACCCACAGTGTGTCAGGAACACAGCTCTCTTCCAGTTATCAGAGATCCCTTGTAAGTCATTGCTCTCAAGGAATATGAGGAATCTGTCGATGTACGATTCCCAGTCCTCCGTCACTAGGTTGAATGGTGCGGGTGGCGAGTTGGTGCTGGCCATTTTTCTGCTCGGTTCTCGTTGCCATGTGCTCAACTGGTCTCTTCATCTCAGAATCCCACCTTTGTTACCAGTGTTGTGTTCGTGGAAAGAGAGACTTGAGACCGGCATGTCTTTCAGCTCTTTTACTAGTTGCTAGGTTCTGTCTGACTGCAGAGCTGCGGCAGCCTGTTTGATAGAGGCTGCTCGCGGTTCACGGCCAATGACGGCTCGTTGAAATCTCCCGCCGCTCAGGCAGGCCAATCATATGGCGGTAATTGTCGACCAATCACTGTCATTTAAAGCACCAATCAGATTTGAGTATTTGTGGACCTATGGGAAAAGGGTATTTACGAGTATGCTAATATGTAACACATTCCAGAATTGTTTATGCTGTTCATGTTTTTTGTTTAACTAAGTATTTAAGACATGTATACTTTTGCCTCTCCAAGCATGAAATTATTCAGCTTGGTTTTAAGAACATAAAAGTGTAAAAATGCACAGCAAGCAAAGGGTGTGGGGGGGGGGAAGCAGTGGTAGCCCAACAGCAAAACAAAACAGACAAAGGAAGCACCATCTAATCCTCAGAACCTTCGTTCACATCATAATTAACTAGTTACTTCAGTTTGCACTATTTGGCTTAGGGCCAATTTTGAATTTCATAAAATCTTTGCACCAATGTTTAAAGAGATAAGGAAGTAGATGTTTCACTAGGATTTGGACTGAATTCATAGAACAGTATTGGCTCAGGATGCTGAACATGTACAGTCACAATCGGGAACCGGATAATTTATTACTAAGCAGTGCACTTTTCAGCAAGGCATCACATGACTACACATAAGGTTATGACTTTTTTTTGCTGTAGCCTTCAAGCAAATCACAACACTCATTAAATGAGATGTCCCATGATCATGATTTGCAATCTTCTCTGCTGGCTTCCTATTAACTTTGTTGGAAGCCAGCTGGGAAGGTTGAAAATGGAGATAATCCTGGGACACTACAACTGTTGTAAAGGTGCGCCAATTGCTTGGTGCCCAGATCACAATCGCATGACCATGAAGATGCTGGGATAGTTGTAACTGTGAGGACTGATTGTAAGTCACTTATTATTAATGCTGTTGTAACTTCAAAGGGTCACTAAAAAACTGGTCAACTACATAGGTACTGGGATAGCCAGTAGCAGAACTCTCTCTCCCTGATCTAGCTTAGTTTCTGAAGGTTTGTATGTTTGGAATAAAAGCTGGTGTGCTCTGGATAAGAAGACTAACGTCTCAGAATCCTTTGATGATTGGGAAAGAAAGGAATAGATTCTTACAGGACAGAATACATTTCTTCCAATGAAGTGGCCTCAGTCTATTTAATACTTTAAAGCTTAAGAGAAAACATTTTCCGTTGCACCTGGAAAAAAAAAATCCAATCAGCAATTTCAATAGTCTCCTGGCACCTTACGGTCTAGCAGTTATTGTGGATTCTGTTTTAAACTATCCAATATTTTCTTCTTCTTCTAAGCAGACTGTCACACAATTACCCCTTTGGAAAAACAATAAAAACCCTTCCCCCCTATGCAACACCCAGTCTAGATGAGGCTGACAATCAACAAGGCCCAGCAAAGATATCAAGGTGTACTTAAAGACAGGGAGGGTAGAGCCAGATTGAATCTGTGGGAGGCACTTGTTTTCCAAAGAACTGTGACAGAGTAGCTGTGTTTCCTAAGTCTCCTATTGGATCCTATTGTCTCATCAATGGGATCCAAAGCATGTCAGCTCTGTCCAACATATAGTATGGGCAGGAAACCATGGAGGCCCTGTCAGTTCCAGGCAGCGTGGCTGAATGGCTTCACAAAAGAATGAAAAGGCTTCAGAGTCAGCAGAAATCAGAGCTTTCTTTATGTGCCATCATTATGAGAAAGACTTTGGATGGCAGATTTTTTTTTTCACCTTTGGAACTTCCTATTAGGGATTATAGAAGTTGAATAGTATGAACTGTCACTGTAAGTTACTGTAGCTTTGCTTGTTCTTTGCTTATTGACAAACAAAATTGAAGGCAGACAAAAGGCTAATCCAAAACCAAACTACATTATATGCTATGGGTCATCTTAGCTGTTGTGGACTATTTTCATTATAACATTTGAAAATGGGCAAATGGCCACTGGCTTCCAGATTTAGAGCAGATTTACAAAGAAGAGGAAACATGAGCTTAGGGAAGGTCATATATTTTTTAATCTATTGAATTTATTTACTGCCCATCTCATTTCAAAGCCTGCTTGAAATTCACTGCTTAAAGCAGAAACATTAAAGTCATCAGAGATGAATATTTTTAACACAATAAAATGAAAGTACCATCAAATAAAATAATAGTTGCAAGATGGGGAAGGGGGGAACTGCATGGGAGGTGGTTATCATATTTATATTTATCATATTTATGTATCAATACACAGGTGGTCCTTGACTTACAACCGTTCATTTATTGACCATTCAAAGGTACAACAGCACTGAAAAAAGTGATTTATGACCATTTTTCATACTTATGAGCATGGCACCATCGCCTTGATCATGAGATTGAAATTTGGATGTTTGACAACTGATTCATATTTATGATGGTGTCCTGGGGTCATATGATCCCCTTTTGCAACTGTAGGAAGTTAGCACCTACAACTCTCCTAGAAAATTGAAATATCCTAGGAAATATTAAAAAGGCAGAATATTTCCCTAAAAAGAGTAGAAACTCAAGAGCAGAAATTCACCTCAGAAGCAGAAACTCACCCCCATCTTTGTTAATGGGTAGGCCATTAAGGCCTGGGCCAGTATACTTTATATAACAAAGATTTCCAGGTAAATTGAGCAATTGCCCAAGAGCCCTTTCAGCACATCATCATCTAGCAAGGCTCAACCAAACCTAGAACTCAGGAAAGCCTACAAAGTTAGTTAAGACCCCCGCCCCTGGGAGTCTGATAGCCAATGGGATACATTTCTTGCACAAGAACAGGAAGCACTAAGGTAGGGCCCAACAGTGGGTCCTCAGGGTCCTAAGGGTCTCTCAGCATCTTGGCCGGCCCTATTTTCTCTTTTCCTTCACCTTGGAGTTTGTGATCATCCTTCTTTGGAGCTTCAAGCCATGTGGTCCTGTCTACCATTAAACCATCTTTCCAAATAGCCTCCATATTTCCAGTGTCTTTTTCCCCACTTGGAACTGAACCCAGAAGGATATTTCTACCAACACAACCTTCTGACAAGTAAAGTCAATGGGGAAGCCAGATTCACTTAAAAACTGTTACCAGCTTAACAACTGCAATAATTCATTTAACAACTGTGGCAAGAAAAGTCATAAAATGGTCACTCACTTAATAAATATCACTTATCAAATATCTCATTTAGCAACATAAATTTTAGGCTCGATTGCAGTTGTAAATCAAAGACTATCTGTAAAATAAATTATGTTTTAATTAATGGCCATCAAATAAATACCATGTAATTTTAGATAGATTAATTCAGCAAGAACTAAATTCTAGGAATGTATACTGAAAGAGAGGGGAAATATAATATCTTAACCACTATATCTGGAATGGCTCAATGGTTAGAATGCAGTATTGCAGGCTAACTCACTGCTTACTGCCAGAAGTTCGATTCTGACCAGCTCAGGGTTGACTCAGCCTTCCATCCTTCCAAGGTCAGTAAAATAAGGACCCAGCAATATGCTGACACTGTAAATTGCTTGTAGAGTGCTGTAATGTACTGTGAAGCAGTATATAAGTCTAAGTGCTATTGCTATTTTGCCCTCTCTGTAGTTATTTATTTGAGATTTCCTCCACGACTTGTATACAATATTTCTACATAGATTAAAAGCAACTCTCTGACTTTCCAATAAGCAATAAGCCCATCTATTACATCCTAGCCTTTACTGGCATATGAACACAAAACTTCAGATCTTACCTTAATCTGAATCATATGCTTTAATTATGTGCATTTTTTTTTACTTTAACTGTTGGACTGTTCTGTTCTTTCCTCAGTAAATGCATAAAAGATCTCTTTTAAATGTTAGATTGTGGAATAAAAATTCTTAAATTGACATGCCAAGGTCACTTTCTCAACCCGGCTAATTATGATTATTTTTTCTTTCATTTCTAGATCAACAAGAATGGAAACTTCTCAGGGTCTTTAGCAACATTTCAGAGAATAGCTACAGTTTGGCCCACTCTATGCATACAGCAAAATGCTAAATAGCACTGATAAAACAAAAGGAGTGTAACACTTTATCAGGTAGAAAGATAATTATTTGTGAATTCTCCTTCCTGTAAAATACTATTGAAAATTAAACATGTCATAACATCAAAGAGCAAGTTGTTAGTTAGTTTCCGTGCTGATATAAGAATGGAAAAACAGAGTCAGAGTGATACAGTGGTTAAGATATTACATTAGGAACCTGGAGACTGTGTTTTTTAATTTCTATTTTAAGAGAAGTATAAATAGTTATTATGGGGCTGCAAATAGTGGGACCATGACAGAAGAATTGTCTTCTTGGCAACTGTCTTGCCCAATTATTTCTGAATAGTGAAAAGTTTTGGAAGAAATTGTGGGAAGGTCAAGGGACCTGCTTGGAACAGTGTCAAGGTTTAGAAGCCAAAGTTATGAAACACTGGAATAAAAGGAATTGCTTCAAATAGATCTGGACTTTAATTTCTTTTAATCACATCTTCTTTGCCTTTATGCTCTGAGATTTGATTTTCCTTTCCTTGTTTTCTTTCTTTTCAGAACAGGTTCTGCTTTACTGATCCATCCTATTTCCTTCCGGGATGCTTTTTTGTTTCTTTTTGTTCCTGCATAGTTTTTCGAATTACTTCCTACACCATTCTTCTGTCACAGACTTTTGCTTCTTTGGTCACCATTTACAGAAACTACTCATTTTGGTTTGGATATTGTCATCCAGAAATGCTGTGATGTCCTTGAAAACACAAACTATTTCCTCATAGATTTATACATGTTAAGTTAATAAAATACATTTTTGCAATTGTTTAGTTTCACTAACTTGTAATATTTATCAGCTATTTGTTTGGGTTTCCCATTGTTTAAGTTGAGGAAACTCTTTTGCAAGAATAGTTTTCTTTCCAATAAAAAATTGCTTTTCTTCTGGAAGCCACAAGGAGCCTTTAAGTTGCTTTTGTGGCTTTTGCCCAAAGTCCAGGATAAAATTGTATGAAAAGTCAGTCTTAAGAAGGCTTCCTTTTAAATACTCAGACTTCTGCTGAGTCCTTGGATGGCACTATGAAATGTTTAAAGTCATAAATAGAAAAGTACAATGTAATTGAAAGAAATCCAAAATACTAAATATTTTTAAGTAGAAGATGCTAACTAAAGTAAGCAGAATAGTATTTTTCAACCTTGCAACTTGAAGATGCGTAGACTTCAATTCCCAGAATTCCCTAGAGAGTTGCTGGCTGGGTAATATAGAATACAATCTGTATCATAAGATAGTATCATAAAACAGTGATGGCATCACTTTAAATTACTTCGGAATAGACAAAATTAGGAAAAATATGTGTAAGCAAAAGGTATTATCCTTAACAAGGTAGTAGAACTTCAAATGTTTTAAAGTAGTTTATCTTGCAAAATACAGGAAAAGCAAACTGTGCTTCTGTTTTAAGTTTCCAAGAAGTTTGGCTAGCTAATGCTAGAAACAAAGTCTGGATTAGAAGAAGTCTTGACCTAAACTAGCAGCAATCACATTTTCCTATGTACTAAAAAAGAAATAAGAACCAAATCTTTTTTCAATCTTTTTAAGATGTCTGGCTGCAGACATTCAGAAACTAATCTTCCTGACTCCAAAACATGGAGAAACATTTCTCTTCTGGTCCAGAACACAACATTCTCTGGTGATTGCAAAGCTTCAGGGCTAATTTCTTATTATACATATATTTTCTGCTCTATATCTAGTGTACAACAATTGGTCTTTATGCATAAAAAGGCAATCTTCTATTCCTCATCACAAGGCTATGCTGCTGGACTACTTACAACATAGTTAGGTTAATGCCAGCAGGAGCTTTAACCATTACACTATCTGCATACAAAAATACTGGATTGGGGCTCTGTCCTTAGTTTTGAACTACTTCAGACCTGTCAAGTCATTAGCAGCATAACTTTTTATGACTATCTCTTAATGGATAAGTGTATTAAAAATGAGGTATAGAAGAGGTCTAATTAGTCTGTTTATTATAAAGCTAGATGCCTTTCTAAAGATATTTAACAATAAACAATACATTGCCCAAGTGGATTGGCAGCATAAACTTACAATGTTCATAATGGCACTGGTTAATAATGTAAACCTCTCTTACTGGAATGGAGCAACTTCAGAGTGGGAGCAATTGGAATCAGGGTGGTTTCCATCATGACAGCTCCAACACCACAGTCCCTATGGCCGTTTTTATGTTGTAATGCAATCCATTCATTTCAACAATGGCTTGGCTGCATGATTAAAGGAGCCACAAGCTAACCAGTCCCATTTTACTCTACAATGGGTATGAATCCAGTCCGTCCGATTTAGAGTTTAGAGTTCTGTTGTTTGGCCAATAGCAACTCAGACTTTCCAACAGGGCGAAAGTCTCAGTATTTTCAGTCCTGTCTTTGCTTCCTCTTTTCCTGCCCACCCCCATCCCTAGCTTTCTGTGTGCACATTTCCTCTTCATAGTAGAGCAGTTGCATACTTGGAAGAAAGGGAAGCAGTTTTCGTAAGAACAAAATCCAAACTTTTGCTTTAAGAACAGAAACAATAAGAATTAGATACTTTAAGCTTCTTTTTTGGCAATCTGAGAGGGAGTCTCTGTTACAAGCAAAAAGCAAAATGCTATCCTTTTGGAGGATATGTTTAAAAATAGAAAACTCAGTGAAGATTAGACCCAAACAAAGCTGAAAGCTTTGTAGATGTCAAAGTGGCCCCATGATAATTGCTTGGCTGTTTTGTCTAAGGCTTAGGATCTGTGCCCTCCCAGTTTTGATTAAGCTGAATGTAGATAATGGATTAATGAGCATAAGGGAGCTTAATGGCAACAGCCTCAGGAGATGGTCATGTGCTGTGCTCCAACATTGTTCTCTCAACTAGGGCATGCATACATTATAGATAGCAAATCTATCACACCCATTTATATAGGTATAAAAATCTGGCACACAGGTAGTTAAGTGCCTTTTCTTCTAGCGTCAAGATCTGACTCACCTCATACATATTGATTACAAATCCTGAACATAGTCCCACTAATTAAAACTAATTAAAACTCTTTTATTCCATGCTCAAACATCACAGAGCAAAGATATACTCATAAGATTTAAATTAGTTTGGCATATAGTCTGCATGAAAAACCTGCCTTCTAAATATTATTCAATTTTCATTCTGTGAAGGATATCAGTATCCATATTTTAAGTTCTATTTGATTGAATAATCCACATGGGACTTTCCAAATGTCCGGGCAACAATTTCTTAAGTTCCCAGTCGGCATGGTCACCAAATGATGATTTGATTACAATTCAGAAATATCACATGCCAGATATGTGTTAATGTTGCTTGCTGACAATGAGCAGAGTATGCATCCTCTTGCCCCATCACACAAGGGTGTCTACTACACAGAATGACATAAGTATAGAGAAATGTGCCAGAGGCTTTGATGATGGTCCTTATGTATAAATCAGTTTTTAAAAGTACCTATAGCTTGTGTATTATGAGTCACTTGCATGATTAAATGCCCTTGTGGAAAAATCACCCTTTCTATACAGATAGTCTTCAGCCCATTAACACAATTGGTACCAGAATTTCCATCATTAAGCACTTGTTAAGTGATCATGCCTGATTTTATGACTTTTTTTGCCATGGTAGTTAAGTGAATCACTGCAGTTATTACAAGAAACATACAGAGAATCCTTAAAGGGAATCTGGCTTCCCTTGTTGACTTTGGTTATCAGAAACCAGCAGGGAAAGTTGCAAATGGCAATCAGTGATCCCAGGATGGGGTCATAAATACATGCTAGTTGCCAAGTGGCTGAAATTTAATTATGTGATTGTGGGGATTGCAACCGTTCTAAGTGCGAGGAGAGGTCATAAGCCACTTTTCCCAGTGCTGTTATAACCCTGAACAGTCACTATGTCAACCCTGAAGGATTTGAGATAGAGAGCATCTTGTAGCCAAAACAAAATACTTTCCCTTGGGAACCAAGGACATTCTCACACCTGGCTGGAGGAAGGTGGAGTGATGGTACCCCATTGCCAGACCATCTGTAATCAACCATCTTCTTGAATAAATGACATTTATATATTTATTTGATTGATTGGCTCATTTAAAAGGCCACTTGGCTCCAAAATGATTCTAATTTACATAGCTTTTTTTTTTTTTTGCACCTCTTGACCTGGGATCACAAAGAATGAATTTTGATGATGCCTGGGTTCTGTATGCTTTCTCTTCTCTCCTGTGACTTAAGAGTTAATATACTGTAGTTGTGCTAACGGGAAAAATTACTTTACAAAATAATGCAAAGGAAAAACAGGAAAGTGCACTTCACACTTTTGTTTGAGGGTAAAATAAATATGTGTAATAGGAAATGGATTTCTTCCCTCTGTAATAATCTGTTTATATATGAACAGTGTGAACATTTGTCACCTTGTGTCCCAGAAGGGGACATTCATAATCTTGTTCTCTTTTTCTTGCAAAGGATAGTCCCCTTTGTTATTTTTTAACGGAGCTAGTTCTGAAACAACAAACAGGGAAACTTAAATTCAATCAAAGGAAAACAACGATATTATGTACTTTTTAAGATGCTGCAGAAAAAGCTCTAAGGCTTAGCCTTTAATCTCAAACATACATACATAAGGCAAAAGTAATTATAAAGAAAGCAACATTTATTATTAGATGAAAACTGGCTTGTATTGATTTAGATAAACAAATCACAAATAATTCATAAATGATCCTTTCGCTTTGACAGAAGCCGGTCCATTTCAATTGAATAAACTTCTGGTTTCATAGGACAATATTAATAAAGCTACTTTATCATCTACTATAGTAATGCTGCTCCTAATGTTCTGGCACAGCAGTAGATGTCAGCTCCAATGATAACATCGAAGAATTTTAAAATGTTACCATTACAGAGTTTATCTTCATTTTTAATCAAGTCTGCTGCCTTGGAATTTCCAACCATTAGTTCCAGAACTCCTTTAGAATTCCACCTTTATTTAGGAATACCTCTACCTATGATGTCATGATCCAGTTTGGTCTAATGGTTAAGGCACCAGGCTAAAAAGCTGGACAAACAGCTGTTTTTATACTCCTTTTACACACTTCGGTGAGCATAATTGGTATAACTGAAATACTGTGGAGCTGCTGTACCCTATTCAGCATGTTTTTATTTCTTTAAATATGGGGTGTATGATGAAAAATGAAAATAAGATGCTGCAACTGAAATATTCTATGGGCAATAAAATAATGAGATGATTGATAAAATCTCAAAGGCAAAGAGGATGAGGTGATACTGCCACCTCATATTTATGGAATAATCTGTTTAAAATTTCCAACTACTACTGGTATTACATTTCTTTTACATGTACAAATTAGATTTCCAATCTGTTAATTGCTTACCCTTTAACAAATTCCTCAGGAATATTTTAGATATAATGCAATAGAAAAATAATACATAATTCATCTTATCTTAAGAAGTTGTAGAGATTACATAGTTAGAGATATGCAAAGGCCATAGAAAGATGCATTTATGTATGTTCTTGGGTGTCTCCAAGGGGGTTAGAGCTGTCTATAATAAATTTGCACCATCAAATAGTAAGAACAGTCAGCGTATTGGGGAGAAGGAAGTGTGGAGGGAAAAAAAACCAATTTTACCCAGACAGGGTGGCAATGTTTTTGCACCTGAAAATTACTCAGCAATTTATATCAGTGGCTCATACTCCATGACTTCAGCTTCCTGTTTATGGAGTTTAAATAGATTCAGTTAGTCAGCATTTAATCTAGGACATAAAATAGAATTATCCAGCATATGTGTGTGGAAGAAGCTGAGAAGTGGGATGGAGTTACAGAGATAGACAGGGTAATTTCCCCTTCCTCTCTTGTTTTAATGGAATTATGAGATCCTGACTGGATTCAAGCTATCTGTGTTGCTGGAACTGTGTTAAATTTGCTTTGTTGAATAAAACCCAACTGGCTGAGTTTACACCACAAACTAAACCCTGATGCGCAGAAGTGAGATCAAAATAATTCTTACTGTGTGCATTGGCTCCAGTTCCCCCAATCAACACACGCTCTTTCACAGCTATATGAGTCTTCTTGAACCGGATTCCCTAGAGATTTGGCAGGAAAATATCTTCATCCATAATCAGCATGAGATTGGCTGATAGCAAACTCTCTTTGTATAAAAGCCCAACTCTTTCCTCTGTTTCTGTGATATTTCCAAATTGCATTTTTTTAAACTGAATTTGATTGGAGACCAGTTACCAATTAACTTACTGTTATTTTTTGTAGTCTGATTGAATTCTTAAATTCATTAGTCAGAGTAGAAATTTATCTGGTTTAAGGACTTCAAAGCAAATGATTTATTCCCAGCTCTGCCATCTTAACGTACTCTAACCACATCTTATAAGTCAACTGATCTAAACAATGAGATTCTTCTGGATAATCTGATCATTCAGTTGAATCACCTGATAATACTGTGGCTCATCTCTTTACATACCTCACCCTGTTCTTATTGCTTGAGAAAGAAGATGGGACACTGTGTGCTATTAGTATTATTTTCATTAGGAAAACAGTTGACAAAGTATAGAAATATTTCAATGCCATCTTCACATATATGAAGTAGGCAGATGTAGTCCTGAGTTATGAAATTTCATTAGGCTCTTGTGTAATCCTTGTTTGTGCATACATTCATATCAATTAGGGCTGTGTAAAGCAATTGAAAGAGGTATTTCAAAAAAAGTATTAATCCATGGAGATTCTCAGTCATTTAGGTCCTGTCTGTCCCACCCAAAGGTGCTTTTTCAAAAGGCAACTGGACTTTATTTTTCCTCTGAGGAAGTCCAGTTGCCTTTTGAAAAAGTACTTTTGGAACGACCTATGTAAAGCACTCTTCTTCATATGATAAAGACAGCTTTGTCTTTGGAAGACTCCTGTGACTCTTTCAAAACTTTCTCTTTCTGATTGCCTGTGCACACACACACAATGTTTCTGCTGGATCCACTAACATGTGTTATCAAGCAGCTCCCTCAAATGCTTTGCACAATTTTCATGTCAAAGGGCTCTGCTGTCACACTTCTCCTATGATTAATGCCTGTACATACTTTGCTTGCTTGCCTGTTGAATTCTCTTTTCATTCCATTTTTTTCCCTTATGGAGTGAAGAGGAAAAGAAGGAAAACAAGTTCATAAAGTTAAATATTTCTTGGGTGGAAGCAATGCAAGAATAGGTTGACCTTCCAGAAGAATTAATAAAATGTATCCCATCTCCTCCCCCCTCTCTTTCCCTTTCTCCTCTCCCTCTTCTCTCTTTTTCTCTTGCTGTTGGCATCAGTTAAGGCAGAGTAAAGAGTAGAGACAGAGTAGAGAATATAATCAAAGAGCCAAAGACAGTATATGTCTTAGAGGCAGGTAAAATATGTAAAAGGTGCATGAAGGACCGGATACATTCTCCCATATATCAGAAAACTATTTTTCACTACCATGAATCAGGGTGCTTAATGGACCTATTCCCAAGAAGTATTTCCACCTCCATCTCCATCACTAAGTTACTCTCTTATATTTGATTTTAACATAGGAAAAGTTTAAAATATGGTTGTTTTGCAACATGCATGCAAATTCATTTACAATGAAATACATGCACATTGTTCTTTTCTAGATGTGTACAGAGACTTATGACGAGATCATAAAAATAGCAAAAGAATTCATTTTTAAAACATGGGGTAGGTTTATTCAGTCAACTCAATTCAAATTGAGAACACAATCTCTACATTTACATAAAATGTTAATCCCAATTCAACCACAGTCTAATGGACAGAGGCCAATTAAATATTTTTAGGTCTCATTCTTTGACCCTTGTGTTTCTTGAGTTACTCAAATGTACTGGAAAATTTAGATTCAATAACTAATAATAATTCTTCTGATGGAGCACTATCTGAACATTAAAGTATTCCTCTGGCATTTGTTTATATATATAGTATTTTATATTTTAGGGGCCTGTCATTTATCTTGTTAAAACTGTAACATTAAATCTATAACCATGAGTTTTTCTGAAAGAAGAGGATGCTTTTCTTTTTTCAATGAGCCGAAGATGATAGAACCAGCAGCTGAATTTATCTTTAATTGTGGGGACAGCACATTTCAGCCATGGCACCAGAGGGCCATAACCTAAGATATACAGGTGACTGTGTAAAACACACATAATTTTGTTTTCTAATGTGTTGTTATTCATCACTCACATTGGCTACTTAAACCAGCTATGTCAGCCTTCCCAATGGCAGGAGTAGCTACGCCCCTAATTCACAATGCAATAATATTTGCACTTACCAATAAAGCCTATCCGGAACAATATAATCAATTTAGGAATAATCATGAACAAGTCAGCCAATATCCTTATGATTTTCAATCATACTGTATGTTTAGAACCATGATGGTGCAGTGGTTAGAATGCTAATTCCGCAGGCTAATTCTGCTGACTGTTCAATTTTCATTGGCTCAAGACTATTCAACTTTCTATCCTTCTGAGATGGATAAAATGAGGACACAGATTGTTAGGGGCAATAGGCTGACTCTGTAAACTGCTTAGAGAGAGTTGTAAAGCACTGTGAAGCAGTATATGTAAGTGCTATTGCCATACAATGTAATATTTTCCATTCATTGTACCCATTCCCAATATGGTGCCTGTTTCCAGGAAGCCACCATGTGGCCTTAGTGTAAAATAAAAGACTGCATGGCAGGTCATCTGTTTTCCAGAGATGTACAGAAAAGTGGATCAAGTTGTGATGGGGGGGTGGGGGGTAAGGTGTGGGACTGAGAAGAGTGGGATGGGGGCAAAGACATCACTGCAGTTGGTCCAATCCAACCAATCACCCAATTTTTGTTCATATGACTGCAGCTGTACCTTTGGACAAGGGTTGTAAGTCCCTGTGTTCAGCACTGTTGTAATTTCAAATAGTTGCTGAAGAAACTTATCGTAAGACAAGGACTACTTGTAAAATCCTCCCCCTAATTGTTTCTATCGTCCTTAAAATTATACAAGCTCTAAGCCCTGAGTGATGGCAAAGCTACTGACTGTAGAATTTGGTACTCAAATGGCATTCCATAATACTAGTCAGTACTTCTCAATCAGATGTCCTTTGGATGATTTTAAATATTACTCCATGACGCACAGCCATACTAGGAATTCTGAACTACTGTAGAGCAACTAGATTGGGGGAAGCCAATATAAATGTAGGTAGGTAAAGATGTGTGCTGCCTTGTGCTAGAAAACTAAATTGTACCCAGAGGGAAAACAACATGAGATAAACCTAGAGGTAATTTCATTATATTATTTATTTTTTCAAATGTTGATCATTTCAGTCCTTCAGGATATAATTCATTGTGGCAGAATTGTGCTGATATAAAGGCACCATAATACTTCAGGGAAACAGCAAACAGCATTGAAGGATCTCAAAGTGAGTATCTGGCATCTCAAGGATCAAGAGGGAGTGATGGTGACTTTGGGGAGAAGCTGTGAGGTGTCTCTGCCATTCTGAGCATACAGTATGTAACTAAACTAAACAAAAAGTATTCTTTCCAGGCCTTTGCGTGCATAGGAATGGAAACAGCAAGAGACTAGAAATTTACTTTAGTATGTTGGAGCATGAGGATTTTGCTTATGGAAACCTAACATACTGAAGCAGACTAAAGGAATAATAAAAAAGAAATGCTTTGAACATGTGGAATCCATTTGTGTGGAATATTTAAAAATGTCTCTTTTTAAACACCTGGATTTCTTCTATTTTGCTATGTACTTTTCCATTTTCATCATCTAACTGAAAAGACTTTAAATATTTATTAAAATTGCAAACAGCAACTTATTTATCCCAGAGATTAGATAACTAATAATAACAGGAAAGAAGCCTAATGTGAACATCTCAACTTTATACAGGTAGACTTCAACTTAAAACAGTGTGTTCAGTGACTCTTCAAAGTTACGGCATTGAAAAAAGTGACTTATGACCATTTTTCACATTTACGACCATTGCAGAAACCCCCGCAAGATCAAAACCCAGTTGCTTGGCAACGGGTTCAAATTTATGATGGTTGCAGGGTCCCTGGATCATGTGATCCCCCTTTGCAACCTTCTGACAAGCAAAGTCAGTGGGGGAGCCGCTTCACTTAGCAACCTTGTTACTATCCTAACAATTGCAATGATTTACTTAACAACTACCCGTATAATTTTGTTATTGGCAGGCTTTTTGATAATTCTACAGTGTGTTCATAACATTTTCCACCAAATAACCTGAGTTATCATGAACAAATGTTTTTTTTCTTAATTTTAGAATAAAATGTATCAATTAGTTATCTGAGACTCAGATGGTATTATCATCACAGTAAGAACAACTACGCTAAATGCCATTTATGCTGCCCCAATCAATGGACACATAAGGACACACTATTTTCTTGCTCAAAAATTAGAATTCAAAAGGGTCAAACTATTTTCATTTTTCTGAAACCTAGCATGCTTCACATGCTCATCGGCATGGCCTGCAAATTCTGTTCAAAATAGTGTATTGAAATTCTGTATGAGTTTGCCAGGAGATTCAATGGCAACCACAAGACATATTGATTTCCATTCCCTTGAGTGGAATTGAGTACAGCATTTTAAGCAATGAATGGACTCTTAATGCTTCCAAGGCACTCTACAGATATTCCATCTGCCTCCTGAACAGACTGTCTACAAAAAAAAAAGATAAAGAAAAACCAGAGGCAATATATAGTCTTAGACTTATGACCACAACTGAGCCAAAAATCCATGTTCCTAAGTGAGATATTTGTTAAGTGAGTTTTGCCTATTCTATGACTTTTCTTGCCACATTTGTTAAGTGAATCCCTGCAGTTCTTAAATTAATAACACCATTGTTAAGTAAATCTGGCTTTCCCATTAACTTTGCTTGTCAGAAGGTCATTAAAGGTGATCACATGATCCCAGGACACTGTAACTGTCATAAATATGAACCAGTTGTCAAGCATTTACATTTAAATCACATGGCCATGAGGATGATCATAAGTATAAAAAATGGTCATAAGTCACTTATTTTAGTGCCATTATATCTTCAAACGGTCACTAAATGAACTGTTGTAAATCAAGGACTATCTGTATTGAGATCTTGTGGATTCTGATTACATTCGGTGAGTGATTGCAGTACTTTCCATTCCATTAACATCTGATGCAGATTAAGTCAGTTTTATTTGAACTTCTAATGTAAGAAACATATGAAATGGGGAAAATAATTTTTTTATTAATCATAAGATAAAATATTTCTAAAAAATCTATATATTCCGAAATTAAGAGGTTGCCTAATGAAATATTTTCCTTTTGTTTTTATTTTGTGGAACCAGCAATAAAACCTGTCTATTCTGAAAATTTCCACTAGGCAAAAAATGGTTAACATTCTTCTCATATGTATTTTAATTTGAGGGGAAAAATGAAAAACTGATGATGTGTACATTATGGATAGTGTGAGATTTCCAATATTATGCTTGTAGAACAATAACTGTATAAGCTCTCAATTTACAGAAGAAAAATAAAGGTTTAAATTATTAAAAGGTTTAAATTATTAACATGATAAATTCAATTGTTAATATAATTTAGTTTCATTCACTTTCATATGGATACTCCTTTGACCTTAAAGGATAATAGTAACACTACTTTTATTGTATCTGTAAAGTTTTAAAAAAACCTAGGTGCAACAGTTGCACATAAATATAATTGAATTGACTGTTATTAAATATACATGTTTATATGTGATCTTTATCCATAACAATCACGTATACGATAACAATACAGACAGGGATATAAAAGTTTCCTTTTGTGCTTTAGAAAACCCACTGATATGTAACCCAAAGATCATTACTTATTATTATATAAAAGCAGGGCTCTGCTAATGAATGGAAATAGATAATGGATTCCATTTGAGTGAAACCATTTTTAAAATCCAAGTATTTCTCCCTGTCAATCTACTAGCACTGCACAGTAAATATGATTCTTGGTTACTGTTATTTAACATTGGACAAAATAAGTAGAGTATGTTGGAGAACAAGCTACTGCAACACCTTGTTGGGTTTTTTTTTTCACATAGGAACTTATTATAGTTGGAGGCCTGCCAGCAGAGGAATGCAGGAAACCAAACTGTGTTGTAAGATCTGATCCTTGTTGCATATATTTTATGTTCAAAAAGTTTTGCTTAAGTGAACAGTGGCAGCACAATTGTTTTTCAATGTTCAGAAAATGTAGGCAAAAATCAAAAGATATCATAGTAAAGTTAGATTTTTTTAAAAAAGTTTAAACTGACAGTTACTTTAGTTAGGGGGTGTTCAAAACTAAACTAGAACTTTGAGAGCTACCCCAGACCTATTTGTCTTTTTTTCACTAATTCATCTTTTCTCAACTACCTGGAACACTTGTATATAAACCTTGATGTCAGCTAATGGATTTTAGTTGATTTTTGGGGTATTTGTGCGATCATTTCATTATATTCTCCGAGGGCCAAATCAGGTATGAATTGTGCTTGTAGCAACTACAGCCATATAAAAAAAACCCCATAAAGATCAATATCTTACGAAGTGCAGTGAAAAAAGCCAACAAAGTTTTGTCACATAATCCAGTCTTAAAGAGAACTACGGTACTAGTTTGGGCTAATCATTATATCATAGTAACTCCTGTTGTTTCATTTTGGTTTACTGAAAAGCGTTTGACACATTTTAGGGGTTGGTGTTATATGTGAACCAAGTCATTATGGTTTGATCAGCAAACCATGATAAAAACCACAGCCTAGTTCAATGGACCAATCTATAGTTTATTATAACAATATTTGTATTAATTTATAGAAACCTAGCACATTCAAGTTTTAAAGTTGTATCCTTGCCAGAAAACACTGTAGTTTCAAATGAGAGGCTGGGCAAAATATAAGCGAATCTCCTTTTTCTAAAAAAAAAAAAATGAGATGTCTGAAGACTTCATCTTTCAGCTCTTGTACTCTGATATCAGAAAAAAAGTGGATACGTTCAAGAAACACTGATTCTTGATTATCACTTGATTTTTGATAACTAAAGTTATTTTAACAAATTTAAACCTGAGAATATTTACAAGCTAAAGGTATTTAACAAGAAATATATATCCAAAATAACATTTTGGATGAAAATTTTAACAGACTGATAATAGAACTCTTTAAAGCTAGTACTCAAGCCAGTTAATGTGCTTCAATAAAATTGTTCAGGAAGCCTCGGTGCACAATATTATGTTATGTTTCAGTTGAGAGTGCTTGTGCCAAAACTGCAACTGTGGAAAGTCAAGGCTAATGCTGACAACAACATAAGTATTTTTGAAACAAATCAGTAATTAAAAAGAAATAATCCAACATTGCATTATTATCATGCTTTTTTCCCCAGATAAAGATTTTTTTTAAAGAACAGTTCACTGAACAAAACTAAATGTCATGGTTTGCAAATAATATGACGCTGTAATGAGTGAATTCACCCATCATTATAAGTTAAAAATAAACAAACTGGAACACTGAATGTTTAGGGGGAGAAGAAACTCAGAACAGAAAGTTGTTCATTTCTCATGAAAAGAAACAAGAAGTTCTGGACAAGAACTAGCTTGTGGTTATGGTATTTGAAAGAATTCCACTGAAAATAACAACAACTGAGAAATGGAGCGATATATCTTCCTATTCCAAAACTAAGTAAACAACCTGCATGTGTATTCCCACTTGCCTCCTTATTAATTCTAACATGTATATAACATCCACATTTTTAAAAAATCCAGTGACAAAGCTTATTTAATATATTCACAGAAACAAATCCGATCAGTACCTCCAAACTATTGTGGAAATATTTTAAATTATTTCTTAAGTTATAAATTATACAGATGTGTAACTTAAGGCATCATTTGAAATACTAAAGCAAGTTACTCAACTACTATCACAAAATTCAAGTGAAGTTTTTTTTTTTTAACTCATGTGCTACATTCTGTTCTAACCTGTTCTTTATGGTTGTTNAAGTGAAGTTTTTTTTTTTTTAACTCATGTGCTACATTCTGTTCTAACCTGTTCTTTATGGTTGTTTCACTGTCATTTCAGATCTTCAAATCAGATGATGCCTTTCTGTCATGCCCCTGGTGGAGACTGACTCTTAGGGAGAGGAGGAACAGAGGAGTGGAAGTGTGGCTCCAGAGATTGTGGAGGAGGCTGGGGAAGGGCAGAGGCTGGCTGGGCAGTCAGAGGACCCAGACCCATCCCCCCTCCATCCTAGGGCATGCAGGGAGGAGAGAATAGAGACGTGGTCTACTTGGGAGGAGAGGGCCTTGATTTTCTTCATGGGCTGCAGCTGTGACAACTGGATAAGAGGACGGACATGCGTACTGGCGAGTGCTGGAAACAAAGAGTGGAAATATCTCTAGTTTATTGTACCCGAGTTTGGCTCCTTCCTAGTGTGTGTTCTGATACCTGTGGACATCTTCCAGCCCTTATCTTGCCTGGTTTGTGTTGTTTTTTACTCTTTATAATTTAAACGACATTTCCTCTTTCTTGTAACTGCTTATGGGGGAGTTTTTTGTCTCCAGTCAAGGATATTTGGAGCATGAAAGAAAAGTGAAGGAATAAAAGGGGCTTCACCTATTTTTTTTGTGATTTTGCATCCCATCCTGGGCCATCACACTTTCTTTCATCTGAATGTGGTTCTCAGATAATATCAAGCCAAGATTTTAAACCACCATTTGTAGAACATAAATTTATCTTGATAACATTATGTCTATTGATGGAGGTACAGAGAAGAACATTAATCATCAAATGGAATGGCAGCTGTATTTGATGCCTGCGTCCAATTTGTTCTATGGCAGCCATAAGCCACAAAAATAAAACTCTTCAAGAGTGTTGATATACCAGCTGCAATATATGCTTGTCGAACGTGGAAGTGTACAATCAAGATGGTTAAATGTTCGTTGCAGAGAATCCAGCCAAGTCAAGAAAGCCCGTCTGTTATGACGGCTGAGACAAAACTGGGGAAACCAAGGGGGAGCCTTCAAGGAGGAGTTGTGAGTGAACAAAGTTATATATAAAATTAGTGGATTCGTGTTAGTAAAAGAATAGAAGAATGTCATAAATCTATAAGGATAGTTTGGCCTTTTAAAATGGTAACACAGGCATCTTTTCATATTGATGCAGTGGGATATGCAATATTTATCTACATTTAAAAACATCAGTAATAGTAGTGTTTTGATGTAGTGGTGACTAGTCATGGTGATGGCCATAACTGTACAATCGATGGCCCAACTCTCTTGTGCATTCAATCCTCATATCAAAGGGGTAGAGCTTCAACCAGCAGATTTTAAATTTGCTTTGCATATTTATGTATTAGTTGGTATAGACATATAAATCTGAATCTTTATCTATCTATGGAACATATTCACATGAGAAGCACTTCAATGAGACCATAGGAATTACTGATGAGTTTCACTGTCTCTAACCAAAATGCTTCACTTCATTAGCATCAGGAAGGATAAGAATCAGAAGAATAAAAATTGCTATAATTTCTCAAACAAAAGCTACTGTGTAAGCTTTTATATTCAGAGAAGCACAACATAGAATGCATAAATACACCAACAATGTTGGCATCATTTTCTTTAACAAATAAAACTGCAGCACTTGTTCATTTGTTTTAATATTATTCCTATTTCATACATTCCATATTTATATTATTTTATTGAGGAAAATGAAAAACAAGGCAGTCTTTCTCCCTTCTCTGTCTGCCCCTCCTTGAAGATTGATTCTTCAGCTGTCAGACAGCTTTTAAAAATAAAATTTTATACCTCATAACTGAAAAGCAGTTAATAAAGGATTTCTGAAGGTTTTCCCATTAAAAATGGAATGTCACAAACCTAGTTTCCCTTTCAAACGCATCAACTGTAGTTTGAACAAAGTGACTTGTCCCATTTCCCAGGACTCTAAAACCTGCTTGGACACCACTGTTTTGATCTCCTTGCAGGGAGCAACTGTTAGAACAAGAGCAACTGCACTTGTGACTGATCTCACATCCTTCCCTTGTCCACAGAGGTATTTAAAATAGCCAATCTATTCACTGGCTTTTCATTCCACTGTGGTCACTAGCTCTGCTTTTTCATAGAGCCATTTTCAGTTGGCTATTTCTTTCTCTGGAAATGAAGCTCAGCTGAAAATTTCAGAGCAGTTAGCCAGGTATAGAGGTAAACAAACAAACAAATAAACAAAAACCTAAGATGCTACTTTGTTAACAAACTTCATAGATTCAATTAATAGGAGTCAATCTTAACCACAGAAAGTCTTAACATTTTATGATCACCATAAAATTACATGTTTTGGTCAACATGCAGAAAATTAACTTGATTGTGCATAATTAGCTCTGTATTTTTCTAGAATTTTACCAATTATATTTTAAAATGCTGGAATAAAACTCGACTTAAAAAAAAGTTTTAAAATAAAAAAAAATATTTGGGCCCAAGTGATCAATCTCCATGCCTGTGTACTGTAATGTTGCTGCTGGAACTTCAAGCAGGAAGACTGGAACAACTTCAATGTATGGTGTGAATTTTTTCTCCAACAATATGCAAATGTACTGCTGTACAGTATCAAGCCAGGAGAATATCATTTTTCTAAATTTGGAACCAATTTAAATATGCCATATCTATGCAGTAGAGAAATAACTAGATGTCATTCTTCAACCAAGTTGAATTGGATATACTATTCAGTAAGTTCTTTTAAAAAGTTTTTTTGTCTAGCAGTAAATTAACAGCCCAGTATAAACAAACTTGTAGGGCTACAATTAGATTGATTTACTAAAACCTGGTGAATGTATCAGGTTCCAGAACATATTCAAAAAGCATTCTAATACAATACAGAAATAGGTTGATTCTCCCAGCCACCACTAAAATGAGACACCAGCAGATAGAGGGCATGTAAGTTGATACCTTTTCCAGCATCTCTTTGTGTTAAGGCCTCAATTAACATTTTCACGCAGTGGATTCTTAACCCTCTAAAGAACACGAATCATGAGCACAAAATATGTTAATATACATGTATTTTTTTCTAACCAACAAATACCTTCACTGAACAGTAATGCTTTTTGGCATTAGCAAGTTTCAAGTGACAATGTGGGCTCATGTTTAGAATCAAACAAATCAACTGCTAGAAAAATTTTCCAAACAACAGACACATGCATGCAAGCATTATTCTTTGAACCTTTAGTCGTATCCCACTGATATAATTCAGTATCCTTTTATTAGATAAATGGTCCAAATTTCTATCCAAAGATGTATTACACAGAAAAATTTTATGCTGACATATTAAGAAAGGAAATACAGCAATGCTGCATTGTTGCTTGTGTACTTAATATTCTGGTAAAAATAATAAATAGTATTATTTAATCAACACAGAATCTAAAATGATTTTAAATTTTGTTGTTGCTTTACCAACATTTATCATAGTGTCTAGTGTGCAAGTTATATAACTAGTTATTTTTGAGTCACTATGAGGTTTGAAATCAAGCCCTGTCAGAGGTGCCATCCTTCATTTAATCATAAAAATGTCATTACTAGAAAAAAAAAATGAAAAATGCTAAAGGCACAAAATCGCATAGCTGCTCTAATAGGAATTTGTAAACAGAGAATTGGCTGAATTTAAGAAATTCAAACCAAGGAGAATTTTTAAAAGGCGTATGAAGTTCCTTGAAGACCTCGACATGTTGAGATCTATAGCATATGCTCTAAAATACTGTATTTCAAAAAAGCAATAAGGCAAATAGTATAATCATTATTTCAAAAGACATTATGATGGTAGTGTAGGCATTTTGGGTATAATTTAGTTACAATGTATAGTATAGTCTCTGCTATGAATGCATAATTATTTTCTCCTTATGCAATTGTGAGGTTCTGGAATTCAGAACAATTACAAAAAAGAGCTTTGCAAAACACCCTGAGAGGTGTTAACGGTCATTAGAGCAGCATTTGCTTCTGTGGTTGATTCCACCTGCAATCCAAGAAATAGCCACCATTGTAAAGTTTATTAATTAAGCAACATTAAACGTTGTCATATTTGTGAAGAGCTTCTTCTAACTTTTGGGTCACTTTTTGAAAAAAAAGGATTTGCTGTTGTAAGAAATGCTGCATTTGTGATTTGAAGTCCCTGACTCGAATTCTATGGAAATGGTGAATCTCCGCCAAAGTGGCAAATGAAATAATGTTACAACGATCCTGAATCCCATCAGCCTTCTGGATTTCCATTTTTCCTTCTTCTACATGCCGCTTACTTTCCTTCACTTTGGTAAGGGCTCCTGCACGTTGGATAAAAATAACAAAAACAAAACAATTATTGAAAGATGAAAAATATGAAAGGATATTACTAATTTATACAGAAATTATAAATGGTTACAATGCTGTATGACATACATTGCAGGTACAAATCTTGTCATTTTGAATATTATAACTTATGTCTGATTTGTTTGACTAAAGAAAAACCAGAAAAATTCAGCAACTCAAACGTATGTTTTGCCTTGAATCTAATACATGCTTGAATTGGAATAGCTTTTCTCTTTCAAAATAGTAGGTAAATATTATGGTTATTAATCTAAGATATTATCTCTCCACATTTTGTAATGTTCTGTATTTAAGAATAGGGAACAAAAAGTAAGTAAAAGGGAACAAAATATCATCCAAACTTGTTTATTAACCAAATAAGAATTCTTTTTTCACTGAGAACATTTGGTATTGCTAGAGATATTTTGAACCACTCCCTAGAATTTTCTTGTTTGCTTAAACAGACTTCAAGCCAACAACCTTTGTCTACACAGAGTCATTTGAAGTAAATAAAATCAAATTTGAAGAACTATTTAGAACAGAGGTGCCCAGCCTTGGCAGAGGTGTCCAACCTTTAAGACTTGTGGACCTCAGGTCCCAGAATTCCCCACCCAGCTGGTTGAAAATCACATTGTAATTGCATAAGAGTCTGAAACATATAACCATGTTTTGAAGATGTTCTCACAGTTCTGTTAATTTTATTTTATAAATCTTTCAGATAAGCCATTTAAAAAATGTTAAAAACGCACATTTTAGTACATCTAAATCTGCGGCTAAATTTGTACATCTCCAAATTCAGAAAAACATACAGATCAAACATTTGTCCTAGCTTCCCTCAATCTATTTTAAAAAAAAATAGTGGCCATAAACCTCCCAACATAAATCAATAGTGTCCCAGGATGTCTCCATGTTGTCAAAGATTAAGGCAGGCTGGATCTGCAAGAAAGGCAACTCTGAAAGGTAACCCTGGAATCAATGTCTCCTCAAACTAGCATTATGTTAAAGTTATTTTAATATTAACCAGTCATAATATGATTTTAATTACTAGGTCATTTTACCTACTGGATTAAAAAAAGATGCAGCTATCACTAGATTAAGTCAAACTGCCTCCTGAGGCAAGTAGAATATGTGAGCATTATATGGAACAAGTAAGCTTGTTGGAGCAGTTGCTTTAAACTTTTTAAAACTTTCCAAGAGAATTTGCTGAAGAAGCTCTTTCAAATTGCTGCGGAATCTCTTTTACAGAGTCAGTTCATAAAAGTACTCTGAGATACAATGGTTGCCAAATTTCAAGGAAACATTATTCTGAATTAATTACTGACATGCAAGTTTCTAAATAGCATCAGGATTTCCAAGACTCCTAGAACTCTACGTCCTAGAAAATCTATGTCTTACACTACAGTAGGTGGTACTATAAGTGTAACAGTTGAATGAGCTGATTGATTCTGGGAGTGTCGTAAGTTTGTACAATATTTACCACAAGTGGTGGTAGGAAGGGAAGAACTGGTTAGACATTATTTTCACATTCTCTATATAGGTAGTCCTTGACTTACCACTGTTCATTTAAGGATGACCAAAACTATGATAGCCTTGAAAAAGTGATTTACAATTCGTCCTCAAAATTACAAATTGCAACCAGCTAGCATTTACAACAATGGCAGCATCTTGTGATCATGTGATTGCAAATTGTGACCTCCCAGCAGGCATCTGACAAGCAAAATCAATTGGGGAAGATGATTCACTTAATGATTGTGTGACACATTTAATGACCACATAGTTTAAGGAGAACAGCAATTAGTTTAATGACTGGGGTAAAAATGGTTGTAAAAATGGATCAATTTTAAACACATAATGACTTGTTTGAGCTGCATCACTTAGCAGCTGAAATGCTGGTTGCAATTGTGTTTGTAAGCTGAGGACTACCTGCACTTTGTTTTGAAAAGGTGTAGACTTTAAAAATGGGTATCATAGAGAATCCTATCGCTGGAGGAAAATTGGGAGAAGATTCCACAATGCAGGCACCAGAGCTCCCTAGACAACAGAAACTGTAAGACCCACTCTGCTGGAATTAGGGAGACTTAAGAGTGTTGTCCCATTTACCTCAGAAAAATCTACTTTCAAAATAAGAAGCTACAGGAACCACGCAGCGACCAACTAAGAATAGTTGGTCTCTGCATGGTTCCTGTAGCTTCTTACACAGAGGAGTAAGGGCTAGGGGAAGCTATAAAGCAGTTAACCAAAAAACCTTTACCTATTCTTTCTTAATGACATCCCATTTATTATTCATTTATTTAAATTTATATGCCATTCATCTCCCCAGTTAGGTGACTCTCTACAGATCATAAACAGATTAACAGAAAAATAATTAAGATATTAAAACTGTGCAAATTAAAAATTATACCAAAACCAAAACCCAACAAAACCCAACAACAACCACCCCAGGATCAAGAGACAGATAGCAATGAAAGGAGGTCTTCTTATCCTGTCAACCCCATCAGCAGTGAGTTTCCTCCCTGCCCTTACTCAGGGCACCAAACCAACCAACAGAACTAAAGTGTAATATCCTTTGAGAAGACCAAAAGGGTGGCGGCATACTCTACTCTATGGTGGTAGAGTATTCTACAGGGCTAGGGTTCACAGTGGAGAAAGATCTTCTCCTTGGCTCCACCCACTGAAATTACTTTGCAGATGGAGTCCATAACCGGCCTCTTCCACTAGCCTAATCCCATTGGGTGAGATGGCTCCTCAGATATCTCGGACCCCTGCTTTCCTCTTCCTTGTTGCAAGTAACGTTCTGTCTTGACTAATTCAGTAAATATTATTCTTAACAGCAGTTCTCTTCCCAGAAAAGTAAAACTAACCCCCTATATTTGGTTTATCACCAAAAGATAAGGGGTTTCATACCCAGATATGTTATGAAAGGTTAGTATTGCATTGCTATAGATGCTTAATATAATTCTTAGTGTAATGACAAAATTAAAATATAACAATTTTTTTGAATTACTTTCTTTTCTTAAATAAAATGCTAACATTAACCTTTTGGTATGGTTCAAGACGCTATGCAATCTTAGTTTCAATGATTATAGTTTCCAAAGTCCAACTTTTTGTTTTACAGTATAAACTCTCCACAATCCCATCAAAACATATTGCACCATTCTAGAGCATAAACTGATACAGATCCGTATCTATTTCACACATTTGGTTTTGACAGTTACAGTAATACTGAGACAAATCACCAGGTCCAAATTACAAAACTGTTACAGGTAGATACTATGTTTCTGAGAGGAACAGATCCATCAGTGAGTGAACTGAATTTGATTCCATGCAGTTGTTATTTTTCTGCACTCAGATTCTGAAGTTATTGAATATTAATATCCTGAAAAACCACTTTCTCTAAATTTCAGATAACTGAAAAACAAGAAATAGTACATATGCACAGAGGGCACCAAGATATGAATTCACTTTAGCTTGAATGTCTTTGCTGGAAGCAATAGCTTAAAATTTCTGTATCATGGAACAGATTTGATGAAAGTATGCAAAATTTATGTTTTACAATTAAAAACATGTGCTTCAAGTGTTTCTTAAATAACAAAATTTTAATTACAATAATTTTTCATCTGTTCATTATTAAAGAAATAAAACCAAATCAGGAAGACTACTAAGATGATAAAAAGAATGAAAGCCAAGTTGTATCAGAAACAGTTATAGAAAGGATGGTTAGCTTGTACAATAAATTATTGATAGAAGATATTATAGCAGTTATTAGATAAGTCCAAAAGTTTGTCATTGGGTGAAGCAGTTAGGTTTGCTTTCTGTTGCTTTTGTAGGCATAAATGGAACCAGTGAAATGGTAAAAAAGCAGATTCAGTTTAGCTGTTAGCCATATTTTTCTTGGATACTAACACTGATAACATTTGTTACATTTCAACTCTTTGACACATTGCTATTATTCTGGAACAAATCTCCAGAATACTTTTTCCAGCATTCTTGCTTCAGTTTCAATCCAAGTAATTTCATTCCTTTATCATGCGTATGCATAAGCAAACATATGCTTTTTTCAAAAGTAGATACTCATCAAATAATCATCATTCTCATTCATCTTTGGATTTCCAAATGGCTTTCCAATTGTACTCTCTAATTCTGTCCCACCCATCCATTCATGTTGCCTAGCAAAATATTTCCCCCCAGATTGCACTTAATTGGGATGTTTTGCAAAAGCGTCTCTGCTTTTTCCAGGTAACATTTGCCTGGTATGCTCCAATAAGCATAACATGAGCACAGAAAGGGAGGTGTCAAAATCTGCAAAATAGTTGACGTACAACTGTGATCCAAGTTCAGTCTTCTGGGTACATATTTACAACTTCAATGTACCCCCCAAAAGGGGCAGCCTTACATTTATTTGGAAAATTAATGGCTGCCTATCTCCTATCTATGACTTTGACAGGAGTCCAGATCATGACGCTGTTTCCACCAACGTCATCCCACCTCACTATGTGGAAATTGCTGAATGGAGCATTCTTTATCTGACACTTCCAAAATTATTAGACAAAACTAATGTTTCTCAACTTTGGCAATTTGAAGACATATAGACTACAACTCACAGAATGTTGGCTTAGGAAATACTTTCAAATTAATTTTCAAATTAAGTTTTAATACTTTCAAATTAATTTCTGAACTGAAGTTCAGAAATAAAAATATAAACATATAGTACCTCATTTGTGAACAGGTTCATTGATGGAAAAGTTTCAGTTAGTCTGAATATTATTTCACAATTTTTATTAGTGTAAACAGAATGCTAAAACTAGATTTTAATCAACTTCAGTCATCAACTTGACTGAATTGGTATGTACAAGTATAAGCTACCAAAATAAAATAAATCAGGGGAGGTATTATAAATTAATCTTAATTGTCCCTACTGCTTTTCCATTTTACAAAAAATGTAATCAAGACATTGATTACAAAAACAAATTCTAGAGTTAGATATTTACCATATTGTATGTCTTTTTCAGCAGGCATACAAAATACCTTTAACTGACATTTTAAAAAAATTAAGTAGCTTACTTATAATTGTAATCACAATCAAGTCCATTGTGAATCAACTACTGGCAACATGAAACTCTCAGGAAGTTTGTGCAATTTCATTTAATGCTTCTGGAATTCAGTCTGGTCCTTGCTGGCCTTTTCAGTTGATTAACAAAATGATCCAGTTCATACCTTCCTCTACTCACATCTCAGTCACCCCTGAAAATGAACAAGACTCATTCTCAACTGCCCCACAAATGGCTCTTCACCTGTCTCTGTAAAGGTAGTCTTCGACTTACATTTCATTTAGTGATTGCTCCAAGTTACAGTGGCATTGAAAAAGTGACTTATGACTATTTTTCACTCTTACAACCACTGTAGCATCCACATTCCATATAGTCACCTGATCAAAATTTGGATGCTTTGCACTTGGCTCATATTTATGATATTGCAGTGTCCTGGAGTCATATGATCATCTTTTGTGACCTTCTGGCAAGCAAAGGCAATGGGGAGGCCAGATTGACTTAACAACCATGTTACAAATTTAACAGCTGCAGAGATTCACTTAGCGACTCTGTAAGGTGTAAAATAGAGCAAAATTAACTCAACAACTGTCTTGCTTAGCATCAGAAATTTTGGGCTCAATTGTGGTTGTAAGTTGAGAACTATCTGTACTCTATTCCCCACTGGACAGGGCACAATGTTTAGAATGCAGTACTGCAGGTTAACTCTGCCCACAGCCAAGAGTTCGATCCTGACTGGCTCAAGGTTGACTCAGACTTTCATCCTTCCAAAGTTGGTAAAATAAGGATCCAGATTGTTGGGGTCAATATACTGTAAAACACCATGAATATATAAGTCTATATAAGTCTATAAGTCTAAATGCTATTGCTGTTGCTATCACCTGAAGCTCTTTGTTATTATTTCTTTTTGCTCCTGTGGACAGCCAAAATTTTTGATTGATTCTCTGCATCAAATCAGGCAGATACATAAGATTTCATCAAAAGATGAGGTCTACTGGCATAGAATAGCTTATCACTTTATCCAGAGTTAAGTAGAAGAGTCTTCCAGTGCAAAATTTTATTTACTTTTATCCTATATCTTGATTCTTTCTTCATTAGTCTGCTTATATTTTCTTCAATACATTTTATTGTTTGATTGAGGTAGATTTTGTTACAGTCTTGGGAATGTTTTTCTTTTATGGCTAAACTGTTTACCTGGATCTCATTTACTCTGAATGGTTATTTCTTCTGTTAGACTGCCAACTATTCTGCTTCCGAATTTCCTAACACTCAAAAGTTTTGCATTTCATGATATTGCATCTGAACAAAGTTTAATGTGAAACTTTTGAACTCTGGCAATGAAAAGTCTGACTGGGTTTTGGATTGCCACTGAATGAACCTAAAGCAAAGTGGGAGGTAAACCACAGCTCCCAGTTCTCTCCTCACATTTCTTGGTCCTGGTTACATCAACAACAAAACAGGAATTGAATAGAGACACATCTTCAACAGATATCTATTACTTTATATCATATTAAGGGTGGTCAAAATATGAGGGAAATCTAGTGAAAATTCTCCTAAAATTATCTGGGTCATGCAACCCAGAATGGCTGGCTTTTGAAGGAACAAAGGTGCTATTGCATCCTTCCAACTGAATTCACCTGCATCCAGAAAGAGTTGTAAAACAAATCAGGATATGTTTAAAAATAGTTTGTTTGGAGATAAAATTTGAATTAGGATCTCTAGCTTGATTTTTCCTAACAAGCCAACATTAACCTGGGCTTTGTCTTTCTCTTAAGATTCTAGCATTTGGGGGAATTAAAATTATTTTTGGATGCAAATAGTCAAGGAAGGATAGTCAACATTTGTTTCGCTGTTCCCACTGGCAAAAACCCCAACCCCTACATGAAAAAAATGGGTAGCATGCAAAAGCAAATTTATTTGCCAGAAGGTTCAGCAAAAACAATATGTCAAGTTTGGGGATGGCATGTATTCCATCCTACCTTTCTTATTGTTCTAAAATGGAAGTTCTCCAGTTTTCTCAAGACCTAAGTATTTTATAAATTATTAGAATAGCTTTATTAACTCTATGACCTTGCATATAGATAGCCTATTTGCTATCAGCTGCATTTCCATTAAGCATTTAAGCATTCCATTAAGTTTTTCATTTGTTTTTGTTTTGATAAACAATGGTGCTACATATCCCTGAGCAATGGACAGCTTTGGTACCCTTTAACATCCTGGAGTCAAAGTGCTGATCTATCTTTCTTAGCACAGCAGATTCCAGCTTTGTAACTCAGTAAGCCTTGAATTAAAGCAGACAGACAAAGGGGAGGAAAAAGTATAACCAATAGTATAGATGGAGATGAGGCAGCATGTATTGCTTAGAACAAGAATATCTTCTTATCGTGAAAGGTTCAGGAGTCCAAAGTTTCATATTTGGACAGGAATGGAAAACATATCTACCATCTTATGCATATGATTCTTCCATTGTTATTGCTTCAGAACAATTACTTTGTTCAATCACAATTTTCCCTTTACTTCTTTCCAGCATTCAAAGATTTTCCAGAAAGACTGCAAAGGAGGGAAGGCAGGAAGGAAAGGGAGAGAGAGAAAGAGAAAGGGAGAGAAGGAAGAAATACAAAATTTAGCTGTTGCTAGAAATAGCTAAGCAGTAATAGTTTTATTTACATATATATGTCTTTTGAATGACAATCTCATGTTAAAATTAAAATCTAAATATAACAACAATAAAAAAATATAATAAAACAAAAATAATGTTAACTTAAAGTTCGATAACTTACGTCAATAAAAGTTTTTATAGCGTGGAATAGATAGAAAAAGTATGTGTTCGCTGAACTCTTTGCTACAGAACTACTAAAAAAGTGTATATTCTTCTTGATAGCCCACTGCCCTCATATCAGATAGCAAACAGGTCACCCTTCATTGAAAATTCTGCTTTTGAGGACTTGTAAATCGTAACAAGCACATTCAAGAATCACTGATAGTCAAGGTATGTAAAAGTTTAACACTATTTTGCTAACTTCTTATTCTGTTCTTGCTATTAATAGTAATAGTGATGGTAACAGAGTAGTCTCCAACTGTTCTGGCTTTGCAGACCGGCGGTGGGGGGGGGGGGGGNGGGGGGGGGGGGGAGAAGAAGATTTCATGCAGGCAGTAGGCTCAGGCGTGAGCGTGTGCAGCCTCATTTGCACAAGTTGCGGGTGAACATAGCCACTGCTTGAACGAATGGAACGCTGCCGGCCCAAATGGAGCTGCACACATGAATGTGCTTGCCCACCGCTTGCCTGGGGGTTGGCAGTAATACACATACATATACAGGACATAAAACCAACTCAAACTTTTAAGTGAACTGGAAAGAATAGCAAATACAAAAAACAAGACCTCATTAGTATCTATCTGCAGATCTCAAGCAATTGTTAAAGGTTAATCCTACATTAGAATAAAGTGGTAAAAGCATGAGTAACTGAAGCTGGGGAATCCCTGAATAGATATAACTTGCCTTAGTGGTAAAAGATACTCCATCTGAAAGCTGATGGACAGCACTGGTGACAACTGATTAGATTTGCTACATCCAAGATAAAGTAGAGATGAATAACTTTATCTTCGGAATACTTTGTGAACATTTCTGACCTTTGAGGGTTTTGTTCATAAGATAAGCTCTTAAACCTGTGGGATAGCCAATGGGATAGAAATATGCTGGAAACTGAAAATATGCTCACCTTACTGACTATGAATAGGCTCAATTATGAATTGATACTTTGATTAGATATTCCTGTCATTTGTGCTCCTCAATATTACTACATGCTTCATTCCTTATGACTCATTAAAATAGGAGATTGACTGGGCTCTGAATAGACAGCAGCACTAGCATTAATAATAGTAAATACTCTGCCTTAACTTTACATTATCCTTTATAAATTGCTTTTATTAAACTTGTGTAGTCCTTGTATCATGTTTGGACACATCATTATGTGGAAATAAATAATTAGAAAAAGTTGAAGGAAAAAGAGGAAGAGAATGACCAGTGACAAGGTGACAGATTCAGTTATATCAGCAGTGAATATACCACAAAAGGGTTAAAAGGCCATTTTGAAGGTAAATTATTCTGGAAATTATCTAGGTAGTCAATATTATATTGACTTGATAGTACTCATTCAGTGATCCATATTTTTCTGGGGAGCACAACTGTCCCCTGTACTTGCCATACCAACCCACTCAAGGATATTCTTGCTTTATGGTTACAAATACTGAGAAGCACATTGAGATTTGAATTAAAAGAATTACAACTGCATTTTTACAAGATGCAGTTTTTACAAGATTTACAAACTTTTCTTTTGTCCAAGAAAGCAGAGTCTAACATACAATACATGCATTTTTTTTATCCCTTAAGTTTACTAAAGGAAAGTCAGTTCGCAAGTCTTCGGGTCTAAATGTCCTGTCTTTAAGTCCAGCATTTTATTGACTATAACATCACTGCAGAAACTGTAAAGTATACTGCAGATTTTAAAATATAATTAACAAAATACACATTTTGGAATATCTCAGACCCTTAGAGCCTCAGTTCAGGAAGTCTTCATTTAGCGACTGCCTCTGATAGTGACCATTCCAGTTATGACACTGATGAAAAAGTAACTTTGTCCCAGATAGCCATGTTTACAATCTTTGCAGGTCTCTAAAGCAGAGAAAAGCTGAAGTAAAATGGTAAAATTGTGATGGTTCATGTTGTGATGGCATCATTAACAAACAATTTGCTGGTCCCCAGCGGATGCTAAGTGTGTATTTGAGCAACACTGAAACGTTCTTTAGCATTTATATCATATCAGCTTATTTTGCTATTAAGAGGCAAAATTCAGCATCTGATCATGATTGTCCATGGATGAAACAAGATGATATAGACATGCAAAGGCCATAACTTATGTAACTGTAGTAGCCATCCTGATGCAACTACATAAGGGCAGCATTTGTATACGTACATCATTGTACACTTATCACTTTTGTATCATCATACAGTATTTCATTGCAGAAACTGCTGTGCCCAGTGCATACTAGTCCATCACCAACTCACTAAAGGCCCTGTCCCACTGCACTTACGGATGCAAAGAGGATGTAAACGTTAAAAAAAGCTTGCCATCCGTTGGAAAATGCTATGCATCGTTGTGTACTCATTGCATACGTGTTTCACACGCTCTATCCGTCAAGCATCCGTCCACTGTGATTTCATCTGCACAAGAAGTTTTGAGCTGCACAAAACTTTGTGAACAGATGAACTTTCCGCCGTGTACGATGTAAATCCACGACATACGAGCAACAAACGTTCTATGTCCATTTATCATCCGTTAAACGTCCGCTGTATCCTCTCAGCATCCTCTGGGCATATTTAAGAAAATGTATATGGTTGCCCAGCTGGCTTTTAGTGACTCCAGGCTGCTTATAAAGATAAAAACCCCATATAAAAAAGCAGCAATAACTTACCTACGCCCCAGTGGTAGGATCCAGTGGTAGGATTCAAATATTGTTATCACCAGTTCAGTGGGTGTGGCTTGGAGGAAGTGCTTTGTGCGTGTGCTTTGCGGGTGGGTGCCAAACTCGCACAGGCATTCTAACTCACCTCCTGCAAGCCTGCACTCTCCTGGTCACTTCAGCAACTGCCGCGTGACACTCTGTTGTGCTTCGCAAAGCAGCTGTGCTTCAAATTCAGAAGATAAAAATGAGTATGGGAGCCTGGGAGGGCAGGTGGGCCTAACAGCAAAGCTGCAGAGAGAACCGGTTCCATCTCCACTGCTCATCGCTTCTACCAGCTTTGTAGAACCGGGCTGAACCAGCCAAATACCACCACTGACTCAGTCAATCAAATAAGTCATTTGATAGGCTCCATCCCACTCTTTAGTCCCCAGGCTTGTTGGCAAAACTAGGTTGTCAGGGTTTTGTGAAGAATGCCATTAATGTGTCAATGTTTTTGGTGCTATTTGAGCTGGGATTGTTTTCTTGCAGTGCACCTAGTTTGAGTAATAAAGTGTCCAAAAAAATACAAGAAAAGAAAGCAGCCCCAGCTCAGAAAACACCAAGGACCCCTCATTGCAACTCTGAGCTACAAATATTTTGCTTTATGGGTCAAGGTTCCTCCACCAAAGGTATTAAAAACTCAGTCCCAACTAGCAATTTAATCAATTATCAAGAGATTGGCACTGTCAGATTACACAATACTAAAATCTGTAGTTTGTACTTAAAATCTGAAGGTAGTTTACGTGGGTAGGACACTGATTTGATGATTAGCAAGTCCGTGTTTGAGACCCTGAATGAGGTGAGCTCCCGCCATGTGCTTCTCCCAATCTAGCAGTTCGAAAGAGTGTACTCATGAGTAGATAGATATGTACCACTTCAGTGGGCACATTAACATACATGGGGAAAGTAGGCCTCAAACTGGGCGTCCCTGAGCAACGATGATGTTACAGCTAATCTTTTTCAAACCCGGAAGCACCTTGGGTACTTCCAATACGAATGCAAGCAACTTATAGTTAAAAAAAATCTTTAAAAATTTGCTGTTAGGTATATGCATCTATATATATATCACTACAACCACGTTACTGAAATGCAAAATATATTTACTTAAAATGCACATATATATTGTATATGTATATATATATATATAGGGTATATGTATATGTAGGTCTAAGTGTGTTCAGGTCTTTTCCATGTAAGATTATCTTTGAGCGACGTTTCGGTGAGGTCCCACTTGGCATCCTTTCAGGCTGGTGCTTTCGGCTCGTTGGCTTGGCAACATTGTGTTTCCTGTATTGGAGGCTTTTAGTGCGATTGGCTCCAAATACGAACAGATACTCCATCAAGACTGTCAATTATCTGAGCCTGCATCTCAAACAAAAAATCTCCACACCATTAAGCCAGCCAAAACCTGGCACAAACAGACAACCCCCCCCCCGATACACTCACTCAAAGCACACCCAACAGTGCATCCCAAAATAAATCCTAGCTTCCTAATAAATGATAGCCGTTCCATTTACCTGGAGCCAAGCTGCCACTAAAAGCCTCCAATACAGGAAAACAAATGTTGCCAGCCAATCAAGACAAAAAAAGCTACAAAACAGACAGAAAGATATTAGAAACACCAATCAAGCAGAACACGCAAACTCATGACCATAAACACAGACCAAGACTCCCAACAATCGAGAGTAAGAGAATAAAAAAACGATCTGGCATAGCAGTAGGGCTAGCCCCAAACTTAAAACTGATAGATGGCGGTTGAAAGTTCTGACTCACAGGACGAACTCAATACAGAAGCCTGATGATGGCAGATGAGATCCTGCTGAAACGTTGCTACAACTTTAAGAGCACTACAATGAATGGGATAATACCCGAAGGAGCTGACAGCACACATGTAAGTACCGCGACTAAAAAACAAATATATATTACATTACTCGATGTCAGACTAGCACAAAATGACTTGATTGGTGTTAATTCAGCCCACTTAATATTTGTAGAGCATCAAATATGGAGAATATGAATATATATATATTGTGTGATATATATACTATATAGTGTTAAATATTTATATATTATGTATATGTATATGTATATGGTATATGTATATGTATATGTATATGTATATGAATGTATATGTATATGTAATATATATAATGTATATATATTGATATGATATGTATGTGCTGTTTACTTTCCTATCCGGGTTATTATCCACGTCATTGTATTCTGTTAAAGTTGTTAAGCTTCATTGTATTCTGTTAAAGTCTGTAGCAACGTTTCAGCAGAATCTCATTTCTTCCATCATCAGGCTTCTGGTATTGTGTTCATCTGTATTATTGTTTCGTCGTGTATTGACCAATACAATACAGAAGCCCGTGATGGCAGACGAGACCGCATGAAACATGCACAACCAAAAGCACAACTATATTATGATGTGGGAAAACACCAGAGAGCAAAGCTGAACAGCACATGTAAGAGCGGCGCGCGAAAACTTAAGAAAAACGTGGTGTAAGATGGTATGGTATAATATTATATTATATATATATATGTGGTGTGTGTGTGTTGTGATTGTGTGTTGTGGGTTGTGTGTGTGTGTGTTTTAAGCTGCCATCATCAGGCCTCTGCATGAGTTGTATGTGGGTCAGCGTCTCATAGCCGTTGGTTTTAAATTTTGAGCTAGCCTATTATTGTGGGCAGGATGTTTTTTTTCTACATTCCTGATGGTTCGGAGTCTTGTCGTGTGGTTTACTGGGACTTGGAGTTTGTTTGATGGTGTTTTCTGGTTTCTTCTGTCTGTTTTTGCATTGTCTTGGCAACACTCTGTTCCTGTTACTGGAGGCTTTCAGTTGCAGCTTGGCCTTGCGCTGAAGACAGTATCATCTATTAGGAAGTAGGTTTCACTGCGTGTGGCCTGGTGGAGTGTGTTTGAAGCTGGAGGGTATCAGGGGGAGTCTTGTTTGTGCCCAGGTGTTTGCCTGGCTTGTGGTGTTGGAGATTTTTCTATTTGAGAGGGCAGGCTTCCAAATTGATTGACAGTCTGGTGGGGAATTCATCTCTTTATTCATGCTTTCAGGAATCTTTTTTCAATCTCTTATGGCTTCTTGTGATTCTGTGGTTTTCTATAGTGGCTAGCGGCTTTGGTGCCATTGAAGTTGATTGTGTGACCTGTGCGTTTTAATGTTGTTGGACTAGTGAGGAGGTGTTGTTCCAGCCTTTTTACTGCCATTTTGTGTTCATCCAGGCAGGTACTTTATTCTTTGTTGGTCCTGTCCAATGTAATGTGGGCCGGGCATGATGCACAGGAAACTTCGTATATGCCTTGTTTTCCAGGGTCCAATTTTGTCTTTGGGTTTCTAAGGATGGCTGTGTATTTTTGGTCTGTTTTGAAGGCAGTCTTGATGTGATGCCTGTTAGTATCATTACTGATGTTGTCTGTAGTACTTCTATGTAGGCCAGGACAGCTGTTCCATAGTTTGTTGATCTTCTAGGGTCTCTGTTATGTCGTTGGTGTGGTTTGTGATGGTGATTTTTGTTTTTGTGGAAGCCATTGGGCTATCCAATACTTTAGTCAGGGTGCATAGTTTCAGTTCTTTTATATGGTCTTGTCTGCAGGCATTTGGTTCTGGTAATTAGTGTTTTGCCACGGAATTATCTGTGCTGGGTGGTGGTTGGGAGTGGGCATGAGGTAGCAGTTCGTGTGTTGTTTTCGTCTTGGATATTACGGTGTTTATCCCAGTGTGCCATCTTTCTTTTGTAGATTAGTACATCTCGAATGCGTTATATTGTTTGTTTATTTTCATTATCCATGGTGAACTTGATTTTGCGGTCGTGTGTTATGCTTGTGTGTCTTAGAAATTTGTTTTAGATTTTCTTTCCATGGGACCGAAATCACAAATGTGGTTCATCGATGTATTTAGCCATAGTTTGGGTTTTGTGGTGATTAGCAGGGCTCTGGGATTCGAATTTCTTCCATGAACAGGTTTCCAATGGACGGGTGACAGTGGTCATCCCAAGGGGCTCCGGTTCAATTTGCTTGTATTTTTTGGCCTTTGTATATGAAGATATGTGTTATTAGGGCCAGTTTCTGTTAATTCATGAGGTGTTTAGCTGGTTTTGTATTTATTTTGGATATGATTTCAAAGAGTTTTCTTTTATCGGACTGAGTGAATAGGTGAAAACCACATCGAAACTTACAAGCAGATCTTTTGTTCCATGTGTAGTATCCTTTGATCATTTCTAAGAAGTTGGTATTGAGTTTTTTGTATATATGAAGCTGCGGTTTCAGCATTGGGCTGTAGTTTGTTTGGGCTAAGTGTTGTAGCTAGGTTTGGTGATGGTGCTCCTTTGGAGCTGACTATTTTCGCGGGTACTTACATGTATGCTGTTCAGCTTTGTCTCTGGTGTTTTTCCCACGTCATTGCAGTTGTGCTTTTGGGGTTTGGCAACGCGTTCGCGAGTCTCGTCTGCCATCATCGGGCTTTCGTTATTGTGTTGGTCAATTACAGTACAACACAATACAGGACCGAACACAAGTAAAGAGCCTGATGATGGCAGATGAGATTCTGCCGAAACGTTGCACAACTTTAAAAGCACTAACAATTGACGATGGGATTTAATACCCGACAGGAAGCTGAACAGCACACATGTAATCTACCGCGAAAACTTTAAAAAACAACATATATATTAGAAATGAATTCAGCTTCCTTCGGGTATTATCTCACATCATTGTAATGCATTTAAAGTACAAACTCAATACAGAAGCCCTGTGATGGCAATTGAAGATTCTGCTGAAACGTTGCCTTACAACTTTAACAGAACTTACAATGAGCTACCCAACTTTTAACAGAACTACAATGACGTGGGATAATACCCGAAGGAAGCTAAACAGCACCAAATATATATAATAATATATATATATATATATATATATTAATATATATATATAATATAATATATATAATATATATATGTATATATGTTTTTCTGAAGGTTTTCGCGAGTGATTTGTATGGATTTCTTTTGGTTATTCGCGGTTTCTCCCCGCCGTTAGGAATGGGGAAGATCACAGCCTCAACCAAGCTCAAATCCCCCACCAACTAAGACTAACCAAAGCACAAAGGCCCCCACCTAAAGCAAGAACACACCCCAGCCAATCAGAACACAGCCAAACCCCCCACCCAATTCAAGTCACACCCCCACTAGCAGTTAAAAGGAAGAAGCAGCTGCAAGCTCACATTACTCTGATAGAAGCACAGAGCTGAAGAAACAATCCTGAGATGATGAATTGAGACTTCATCGGAAACGTTGCCTATAGATACTATCCAATTCTACGCAGGAGAGAAAATCCGAATAACCAAAGATCCACATTATATATATATAATATATATATATATATATATATATTTATATAGTATATATATATCATATATATAATATATATATGTATACTGATATATATATATATATTATTCCATATTTTGATGCTCTTTCAAATAGTAAGTGGCTGAATTAAACACCATCAAGTTCATTTTGTGCTAGTTGCTTGTAACGTAAATAGTATTTAAAGCACTAATCATACTGGCACTGATGAAAGGCCTTACCTTAAAACGATGTCTGAAGAATAGCAATGAAATATAATAGAGGTCAGATTACTGATTAAAAACAGTATCCCTCACTTGGCTTATTTCAGAATTCTTTTAAGAACGAAAAAATTGGAGGAGAAAGCAATATCATATTGCCCTTCTTGTTCTCTTGTTTAGGATGCCACAAAAACCATGAGAAATATCCAACTATGTTTAGGACAGTGTCCCTTTTATCAGGTTTTCTTTTATATTAAGCAATCTGTCTTTGAAAAATCTATATTGATTCTAATTTTAAATCAGAATGATAATATAACACTATCACTGTCCACCCATCCATCTAATCACAGTAGTCTTGCTATATTCATACATGAATAACATCTAATGATAAAATACTGTATTAGTAATTACAATATATATTTTGTATTTAAACCTGAATTACTCATGTTTAAACTATTATAAATGTCTCTTTATATTCCTCAGAGATCTTATTTAAACAGTCAGCCTAAGTATTACCATCTTTCTCTTCCTCCTCAATGTTTTGTTACATCAAGTGTTTCCATCTGCATGGCAAAAAAACCCTTAAATCAAACCCAATACCAGCCAGATTCCTTTATCCTTACTTACTTATTCAGAATTANGTTTCCATCTGCATGGCAAAAAACCCCTTAAATCAAACCCAATACCAGCCAGATTCCTTTATCCTTACTTACTTATTCAGAATTACATCAGCTGATTAAAACTGAAAAGGAAATCAGATACAAGTGTGACAAACATACCATTATAAATGAAAGCTAACTATAAATTTGTCTGAACAAAGTTCTCATAGAAGAGTTCTTAATGACAGAACATTAGAATCCATGTAATTTTTCAGTATCATAACTTACACAGAAACTAAACACAGAAATTGATTCTTGGGGAAGAAGAATACACAAAAACAAAAATGCAATGAGCCAAGAAATATGGCTCAGATCCAAATTAAATGTTCTTTTGCATTGACAAATTTAGATCAATGAAACTTACTACTTACAATCATAATGGATTTATAATATACAGTACTCTGGATCCTAGCCCAAAGATAATTACCCAGGCTAATTAAAAAATAAGTAATTGATGAGGCAATCAAGTCATATGTGGTCTGAAATTGATTAAGATATTTGGCTTATTTTTCCTTCATAAAAACATATTAAGATACTACTCAATTGATACTACAAAGAGTATCAGGCCTTCATGGAAAATGAACCAAAATATTTCAAAATAATAAGGTATTTGAGCTTCAAGCTGCACATAAATTAATAGACATCTACAGCAGTATTTTGTTTAAAGAAATATAACCTTTTTAAAAGTATCCTTACAAATTTTTCTTCTGAATTTTAGTCTTTTCTTGGAAAAGAAGCCAAAGTATATATACTATTTTACAAAAACATTTTTATCGTTAATGGAGGAACCCATTTCTTTCCAAACCTAGAGATCCCCCCTTCTATTTTGCCTGTTCTGAATCTAAGCAAATAAACAATAAGATCTACTCTTAGTCTCTTGCTATCATTCACATGTGGTTCAGTCATCTTCTGGCAATATTATTGTTTTGCCATGGTGGCACATTCTAATGATAGGCACACAGGCAGAGTACATAAAATAACAGAACTGTTTATTTGCCAAATGTGATTTCTGATGCACTTTTGTATTTCCCCAAAACCAATCTGATCACTTGAGTTACTTATTCTGTTCTTGTAAACTGAGCATCTCTGGTTNCTGATGCACTTTTGTATTTCCCCAAAACCAATCTGATCACTTGAGTTGCTTATTCTGTTCTTGTAAACTGAGCATCTCTGGTTGATGCTCAGAGCCCATGACTGCCTCAAATTACACACACACACACACACACAAATTGGCATTGGCCCAGAATAGCTCAACAGCCTTGTTCTCTAGTCTTGTACTTGAACAGAATAAAAACAGGAAGAGTCTGTGATTTGTGTCAGATACACAGGGTAGCAGCAGTATGATAATGAAGCCAGCGAAAGAGTGATTGAGTTTTCATGTATGAGTTGCAACTGTTTTTTAAATTTAAAAGAAAGAAATAATTTTTAAATTGGCAGTGAAAGCAAAATAATGTTAGCCTGAGAACAGGCCTGGGGTTAATGTTTGTGTGTATGGTGATGGTGTTACTGTGATTATTCTTAGTTAGGGCTCTGGTTTTATTTATGTTTTTAACTTTTTACCAAGTATCAGGTTTTGTAAACTGCCCAAAATTTATTGACGTGTGNGGCTCTGGTTTTATTTATGTTTTTAACTTTTTACTAAGTATCAGGTTTTGTAAACTGCCCAAAATTTATTGACGTGTGTGTGTGTGTGTGTGTGTGTGCACGCACAATTAACTTAATGAAATAAGGAAAATAAATGAAATGCCAGCAGATGAAGGATGGATCTCAGATGTCTATGCAAACACACAACTAATTTCTCTTCTCTTGTCCNAATGCCAGCAGATGAAGGATGGATCTCAGATGTCTATGCAAACACACAACTACTAATTTCTCTTCTCTTGTCCCCAATTCCCTTCTTTGTAAGAATTTTCACATTCAAATATATATTTGCCAATGTTAACAAAAATGCAGCTTCACATTTAAATGAATATAATGAGGAAAAAGAGCCAATAAGTATTTCTAGTCATGTATATATGCCTAGTTAGTTGTGTTGTGATTGTTGCTGGCCACTATTAATTTCTGAGTGATTCATTAGGATTTTCCTCAATTAAAGGATCCAAAATTTTGGTCACCAAGCTGTGGATATGACAGGCATCTCCCTCCTTGCTCAAACCTGTGAGATAAAAGACAAAGGTTCTGCATGCCTTAAGCGTCTGGAGCAGAGAAATGCATATTGGGGGGAGGATGATGGGGGTTAGAGAATTCCGCTCTCCAATACATACATGTGCACACATGCACACACAACACACAATATTATACCAGAACATTCATAGTAATTAAGATGGTAAATACTGCTAAAATTTTGCAAGTGAACAATGAGTAAAAAGCTTGATGTAGTTGGCTCCAGTTATGATGACCCCATCCTCCATTCCATCACTGTAAATCTCATGGGTCTGTAAAAATCATCTGATTGTTAATAAAGTCTATACTTTAATGGATGTAATGGAAGTTACTATTTGAGTGGAGTTCAGGTCTAATTAAGGATATGTAGGATTGCAACCTAAAATGTACATCATCTGAGGCAAGGATGAAGAAACTTATTTTCAGTTTAGAGATTTTTTTTTTCTTTCTTTCTGTGTACCTCTGTACATATAAGCAGTGAAATCAAAAGATCGGGAAATCTAAGAGAACACAGCCAATGTCACAGCTTACAAGAATCAAATGGATAGAAATGTATGGCCATAATAAAGTTGTTGCAGTTCAAAACACTTTCATTTTTTTCATAATAGATTGATGTGAATTACTCATCTGAGATGTTTTTATCAATAAGTAAAAAAAAAAACAACAACAACTGAGGAAAGATTTGTGTCCATGACATTTACATCAGTTTTTTTTTAAAAGCATATTTATCCAGTTAAAGCTTTACATTACCTTTCTGGACATGGATTATGTCTGGGAAGTTGGCCAGATGTCCCTGATACAGAGCTAATAAATCCATCACTGGGTCCAGGTCTTGTCTGGGTTGGTCTGCAAATAGTTCACCAATAGCATCATAAGCTTCCCCAGTGAAGGCAATGGCCTGATTGAGGCCAACTGAAAAAGCCTGCTGGTCCATTTCAAAGGCTTGGCTGAGGCCCCTGAAGGAGTGTCCCACTTTCTGGTATTCCTTCTTGAACCCAGCAACCTGCTTGCGGGCAAACTCATTGACAGTCTGGTTCAACTGAATGGTGCTCTCATCCATCTTTTTGGTGAAGCTTTTGAAGCCATCTACTTTACTTTCTACCTCCTGCAAGTCCAGAGCAGCAGGGCCCCCAGCAGGGACGCTAATGGTCAGGAAGAAGTTAGCACCCACCATCTCGTCCTTCTCGGCTCTGCGCTTGCCTTGCTTCCAGGCCTTCTCGTCAGTGCTGGGACAGGTGAGGAAATGCTGGAAGGCATCACACTGGGCCAACACGGGATGGCTGCACATATGGTCCATCCACCAAGCTAAGCCTTTGCGGCGCTTGGAGATGAAGTCCTCTTCAAAACGGCCCGTGGCTTGTTTTTCTGGCAAGTGGGGCACAGAGATGACCGGGAACTTCTCCACAAGACGGCCATAGAGCCAATCAAAGTGCTTGTAGCGCCGGTTCACCTGCTGTCCTGTGTGGCTTGGCACCAGCTTGTAGGCAATGTAGCTCTTCATGCCTTTGAATTTGGTCTGCTTGGTGGGGTCTTCGATGGAGCACTGGAAAGGGTAAGGGTTTTCCTGCCACTCGGGCCCATAGGAGCCCAGCACCACGCAGAGTTTGTCCCCGTCCTTCACGAAACCCGACGCCTCACCCAGCACAAAAGCTTCGCCTCCGGATTTCACGAAGGTGGAGAAGCGGTTCAAGTTGCGGCTGACGGTGGCGGAGCTCTTGGCGCCACCGGCAGGGTGATGCAAGGGGCCGCCAGGCTGGCTGCTCCGGGAGCCCAGCGACAGATCGGACCGGGTGGAAAGGGAATACCTGCTGGCAGAGCCTCCCGCCCCGCCGACTCCCATCGCCGCATTCTCGTAGTCCGGGTAGGAGCAGCCCAGGACGCCCGGCTCGTCCGCCACGGTCGAGCTGTCGTCCCAGTCATCGTCCCAGTCGTCGTCGCTGCCTTGGCTGGCTTGGTAAGAAGAGCCGCCGTAGGAGCGCGCCGTCGGGAAAGAAGAGAAGCCCGACGAGGCGGCCGGCGGAGGCAGTTGGAAGGGCTCGGCGGCCGGCGGAGGCAGCTGGTGATGCTGGGCGGTGGTGGCGACGGGCGGGGGGTTGAAGGTGGTCGCCGGCGCCGCCAGAGGCTCAAATCCACCGGACGGCACGTTCGCGTAGCGGGCCGGGCCGGGCGCGGGCGGCGGGAGCGCCGGCTCGGCCACCGGAGCTCGGATGACCTGCACGTAGGAGGCCGGGAAGAGGCCGCGGTCTCCGCGGCTGTTCACCCCCTCGAACCAGCCCTCGATCTCCTGGTCGCTGCACAGGCTCAGCACCTCGTGTTCCCGCAGCGAGATCTCGCCCGGGTTCTCCGACTTGAAGTCGTACAGCGCCCGGGCCCGCAGCAAAGCCATGACCCCGCCGCCGCCGCCGCTCTGGTCGCCGCCCAGGCAGGGATGGGAAGCCGAAGGGCCGCCTCACAGCGCCGCCAAACGGGCGCACCTCGCGCCCCCCCGCCGGCCGGCGGGCCAACGGCCGGTCCGCCTCTCTCTCCCGGGGCGCCTCCTCAGCCTCAACCCGAGCCCCGCTCCCTCTCCGCTGCTCCCCCGGGAAGGGCAGCCCTCTCCTTCGGCGGTCACGCTCCCCAACCGAGCTCCGGAGTCTCGCTTCGAGGCGCCCAGGGAAGGGGCCGGGCCGGGGGACTGTCCCACGTCGCCAGTTTCACTAATCCAGAGCCGAGAGAAAGGGCCGAGAAGCCGAGCCCAGATCTGCCGCCCCCATCGATGGGGCCGGAGCGGCGGCCCGATGCTTTGGGTTGGCTTCGCGGTGCGCCGCCTGCCCTCTGGCGTTCGGCACGGGAGGGACGCCGCCTCGGAATGAGGGAGAAGCCCGCAGCCGCTGAAAACAGGGCCTGACTCCGGGGACCGGTAAGCTGAGGTCGAGTCAGGACCCTTCGACGGGAAACCCTCAGGAGCGATTCAACTCCAGTCAGGCGCCCTACAGTTTTCTTGCTAATCTCTTGTGTAAACCCGGGATATTTTGTGTTCAGTTTAGAGCCCTGGTATTACCTGATGGTCTCCCATCCATATTAATTAGGAGCCTCTGACTCTGCTTTATGTTTTCGAGGATTTCAATATCGGAGCACTATTGTTGGCATCGAGGGCATATCTCCCTGTTTGTTTTCTTGGCAACATAAGGCTGTTTTCTTTGCATTTTGTAATGATTTTCCCACATTAAGGATCCCTCTTAAAAGGCCAAACCCTGCTTATCTTTTTAAGATCATCCAAGGGTAGTTGCTTGGATGATCATATAGAGACAGATTATACATAAAGACGAAACAAAAATTAATAATCCTGGTAGCGATGGTAGGGAAATCAGATGGGAGCAAAATCAGAGGAAAAATGAAATTGGACATAAAGAAAGAGTTTAAACACACAATATACTTAAACATATAATTATTTAAATTAAAATTTATGATTGAAACTATAAAAATTAAAAGTTGACTTAAATTGAATGTTAATTTAAATTGACATACGTTTTAATAACGTATGGACATACCTTCCTTCCCTAACTTGATTTGGGTAAAATTCTTTTAATGGGATGTGTTTCTTAATATTAATTCCACTAATATTCATTATTTGCCTTTTGCCGAATATAAAGTACAAATGGAAATACTGGTGATCAACTTTAAATATTTAAATATTTAAATATTTAAAATATTAAATATTTAAATATATTGAAAATTGTGTAGATCAGATAAATTGTGAATTGAATTAGTTTCTTCCCTGTACTTTGACAGAAACTAATATGAGACATTCACATTTAATTCTATAGCTGAAGTTGCTCTTCTAGGATTGGCCTAATGTAACACACAAGTACTCATAATCAGCTACTTAAGCCCATGTCACACTGCACCAACAGATGCAAAGAGGATGTAAAACGGACAAAAAAGCTTGCCATCCGTTGGTTAATGCGATGTACTCACTGCCTCCGTTTTGCTTCCTCTCTATCCGTCCAGCATCCGTTTATTGACGTTTCATCCGCTCAGAAACTTTTGAGCTGCTCAAAACTTTTGCACGGAAAATGTATCCAATTCGTCCGTTATGCATCCGCTACGCATCCGCTAGGCATCCGTTCTGCAATCTGTTACGCATCCGCTATATCCGCTAGGCATCCGCTGTGCATCCGCGCAACTCCATCGCTCAGACGCAGGGAGGAAGCGGAACGGACGCAGAACGGATGCAGAATGGATGCAGAACGGATGCCTAGCGGAAACAAAAGCATTTAAAATGGAAAAAACGTTCGCAGAGGGGACCTATCTCGGATATCAAGGATGTCTAGAGGATGCCTAGAGGATGCAAAGGGACACCTATACTGCCTATAAAAAGGGGGAGCAACACATCTGGATCTCATTTTCAGACCAGCAGCCCAGCTGTGCAGACCTCTGCAGCCTTCATCTGACTCTTCCTCTTCCACAGCATCCAGTCATGTCCACCGTGGATCGTAACACAGTCCTTTTGGCAGCCACCATCCTTCTGCAACAGTGAGAAGCCACTACAGGCTCTGTGAACTCTACTACGGGAAGAAAAAGGGGCAGCCAAGAAGCGTCTGGGTCGAAGATGGTTCGCCAGAAGAGCAGAGGACGGACTGTACAACTAGCTGATGGTGGAGCTCAGGAACGAAGACACTCGGGCATTCCAGAACTTCATGACGATGCCTCCAGCCATGTTTGACGAAGTTGTGCAGCGCCTGACACCCAGGTTGACCAAGGCAAACACCAACTTCCGGCCCAGCCTGGAACCTGGGCTCAAGGTGGCCTGAATCTGCGCCACCTGGTCTCAGGGACCACCTACAGGAGCATGCAGTACGGCTGGAGGGTGGCACCCACACCATCAGCATTGTGGTCAGAGAAGTGGTGCAGGCATATCATCGAAGAATACAAGGAGGAGCTCCTCCAGTGCCCCTCCACTGAAGAAGGCTGGAAGAAAGTTGCAGAGCAGTGGTATCAGAAGTGGAACTTCCCCACACCGTTGGAGCTTAGATGGCAAGCACGTGGCCTGCAAAGGTCCAGCCAAGTCGGGGTCCACTTATTTCAATTACAAGGGCTTCTTCAGCGTCATCCTCTTCGCCATGGTCGATGCTGACTGCAGATTCATGTACATCGATGCTTCAGGCAACGGCTCATCTTCAGATGCCCAGGTATACAACGCCAGTCACCTCAAGGAGGAGCTGGAACGCAACCTCATCGTGGGCTCCAGATCCAGAACCCTGCCCAACGACACACAGATGTTCCCTACTTCATCGTGGGGGATGACGCCTTCTCCCTCACAACCTACCTCATGAAGCCCTACACTTCCAGACTCCTCATCCGTGAAAGAGGGATCTTCAACTACAGGCTGTCCAGGGCAAGGCGGGTGGTGGAGAACGCCTTTGGCATCCTGGCCAACAGGTTCCAGGTACTTCTCACCACCATGCAGCATCGCCCAGAGACCGTGAGGAGGATCATGGAAGCTTGCTGCTCCTGCACAATCTCATGCGCACCCGCTTCCCAGTCTTGCAGAACAGGCTCGTGGACCGCCAACAAGGCAATGGGGACATGGAGCCTGGGAAATGGGGCAAGGGCAAAACCTGATAGACACTGAGGATGTGCAAGGCCCCACACAGAGCCTCACGTGAAGGGAAAGAAGCAGCGCAACCTCCTGAAACACTGGTGCAACTCCCCAGCTGGAGCAGTGGAGTGGCAAGACAGGATGATAGATGCTTAATGGATGCTTCCTTGAGCCTGTCTCATCACATGGATGTGATTGTGCCATGTATGTTGAGTGGCCGACACATGATCAGGGCATTTATAAAGAGTTGTGTTTATGTTGAAATGTGTGGATCAATGATTACATTGTTATTGATAATAAAGGGCCAAGGTGTGGCACCTGGAGAGGGTGGACCATACAGTCCCACTATGCTTGCACTGGAGATTTTATCTATCAACAGCTATTACCCATCCCAAAGGTATCCCTGCCCATTCCATAGCTATCTCAACCCATCCCACTGCTATCTTAAACCTCCAACAAGCATGCAAAGGCTTAAATCATTTCTAAAAGTTTCCAGCAAGACTTTATTCAAAAAAAAGAAATGAAGCAAGTGTGTGAATCAAAAATAGACTTTATTAACAACAAGCTATAAGAAAAAAATGAGTCTCTGGCACCCCTCTTGGTCACTCAGTCTCAGGCGTGAAGGGTGCAGGTGCTGTGGAGGTGGCTGGTGCTGGAGTGCTTGTCATCAGCTCATCCAGAAGCAGCAGAAGCCCCAGCCCCAGAAGAGCGAGCCTGTGCTGCAGAAGCCCCAGCAGAACCAGAGTGAGGGCCAGGGGGCGGGATGGTAGCCTGTCCCTCTTGCAAGGGCTGGCAGCAAGATGGCTGAGGCTTGCTGTGCTTCAGCATGGTAGTGGGGTTGCTGGCTGGCAGGGAGGCTGGCAGGAACCAATGCTGGCAGGAAGGCTGGCAGGGAGACAGGCACCAAGGCTGGCAGGAAGGCTGGCAGCAGGCAGACAGCAAGGCTGGCAGGGAGGCTGGCAGCAAGGCTGGCAGGCAGACATGCAGGCAGGACAGGCAAGGCAGTCGATGTGTCTGGAAGCAGGTCTTTCCTCTGAATGGCGACCTGCTTCCGAGCTGCTTCCGTTAATATCCGCGCGGCTGACGCAAATGCATCCTCCCCGCATGCGCAATTAACGCTTGCATCCGCTAGGCTTCCGCTGTTCATCTCCGCTGTGCATCCACTTCATCTGCTCTGCATCCGCTGTATCCATTCCGCGTCCGCTTTGCTGAGGTCCCGGAAGCCTAGCGGATGTGCCATCCACTCCCATCCGCTTCCATCCACTGGGCTTCCGTTCCGCATCCGCTTTCCATCCACCCTGCGTCCTCCCGCGTCCGGTGCGCGTCCGTGTTATCCGCTCTGGTTATGCAAATTTTTGCCCCTTCTGAGAGCGGATAACAACGGATGGAACATTTTTGTGTCCGTTTTGTGTCCGTTTTGCATCCGTTGGGCAGTGTGACAGGGCCTTTAGTTTTAGGTACTGGTAATCTGATCCTAGTTTCAGGTAAGATATAATAAGAGATTAACATCACCATATTTTTTTGACCCTTGTTTTGAGGTTGGTGAAGGACCTGAAACCTGGTTGGGCAAATTTCTGAGAGAGCAACCTTCCTCCAATTGGGTTTTAGTGACATACGTCAAAACAGATGGACATGGTCTTATTATAGAAAGTCAGACTTTAACCGTTGTTAATAGAGTGCTGGCACCCCAGAGATCTGGATTGGGTCAGAAAAACGAGTCAAAACCAATTGGAATCTTCTCTTTCCATTAGTCTACTTCCTTGACTCAGTAAAACCAGGATATTGCAGCCATGTTCCCCTCCAATCCAAAGTACTCCTGAACCCAACCCAACCTAATGTGGGCAATGGAGACCCATGTCTTCTCTGCCCCAAACTTCTGCCTCTGCTCAGCAATGTAGGGGCATCTCACGCCCACCCAGAGTGAAAGAATGTCCATCTCCCTCAAATCAGAATCCACCAAAACCAAACTATTTAAAATACCATGCAGGATCTATACCTAGGAAGATATAATATTCATAGATATTCTCACTATCCATGGACACTGGGCCCCTCCTGATTCAACATTCTCACTACTGGCCAGGCCATCCTAAATTATATAAAAATAGTATTCCAAAATATTGTTTAATGATTTTCTTCAGCACCATAATTTAAGAGCATTGATTTTTCTCCAGCCTTTATGGGACTTCATCTTCCATAGATGTGTATTACAAGTAGAATTATGGCCTTTACAAAACATACCTTTGTTGTCAACATAATATCTCTGCATACTAAGATTTTGCTTGGCTTTGTCATAGTATTTTGTCTAAAAAGGAGATATTTCTTTGTTTCACAGTTTTACTCACATGTCTGGCTTTTTGAGACTAGGACAATAAAGATCTATTATTACTTCCATTATTTTTTCATATATTTGTATCAGGTTGATACAACTGACATAATTTTAGCTTCTTTTAAATATTAAATATCAGACCAATCAAGAGGTTTTTTAATGTTCCTTACTTCATTATGGTCTCATTAGCCAATCAGATTAATATTTTTCCAGGATTTTTAATTCTGATTTCTGTTTATTTTAGTCCAGCATTTCTCAAGATATGTTCTATATATAGACTAAACAGAAAGGGTGACTATGTATAACTTTAGCATTATTCCTACTTTTGAACCAATGAGTTATTCCGTATGCTGCTCTGACTGTTGCTTCCTAGTTATTATGGATTCCTTAGGATGCAGATGAGGTGCCCACAATTTGTTTTATTTCTCTCTCATCAATATCATTACTATGTTCAATAATGCAAAAACAAATTTAATTCAGGAACTTACATTTTTCCATTACCCACCGGATGTTTTGTGCCTCTTCTGCTTCTGAAATCAGCTTGAACTTGTGCTAGGGTCTCATTACATTTATTCTGGAAGTTTGCATTGGAAAACTTTAACCATGTTCTGACTAACATATGAGAGATAAGCTTAACCATTCAGTACTTTGAGCAAAGTTTAGTGCTGTCTTTTTTTCTATTGGAATATATCCTTCTCTTTTCCAGTTATTTGGCCAATGATGTATTTTCTATAGCTGCTTACAACTGTGAGCAACATGTCATCATGTAGTATGGTTTTCAACAGGTTTGCTGGCATGCCATCAATGCCTGCAGCATTATTATTAGCAACATTTTATGTCTCTTTAAATTTCATTTTCCAAGATGCCATGTTCCAGCTTGCTGATTCTATCTGTACATGTGGAAATGATGCGAGACTCATTTTTGTATAGTTCTCCCAGCCATGCTATCTCATCTTTATATTTCCTTTGTCCACTGTGTCTTGGCCTTTGAGTAGCTTCAAGCATCCCCTGCTCCAACATCACACAATAACAAATATATCCTTAATTTGAGTATGGATTATATACCCCTTTCTATCAACATGTATTACATATCTTACATTTCTAAGAGTCACTAAATTAAGTAAATAAAGATTTTTACACATGTTCCAAAGACTTCACTACATAATTTGAAAAAAGAAATAAATGTTAAAGGAAAATTTGTTTTTGCTCAAATACTGCTTTGAGAAATGCAAACGATATTGTTTCTAATTTATTCTAGCAATGATATACTTTTATGATTTGCTGTATTGAATTAATATCTTTTAATCTCTTATTTGAATGACTTACGACCTGATAGTTGGAGTAAATGTTTGATTAATTTATTATTTCATTTTAGCATAATTTTTTTCTCAAGGTAATGGAGGTTTGTAGCTTGGCTGAGGAGTTTCTGGACTTTTACAAAAATATTTGTTTCCACTCTGCTTTGCAGCAGCTCTCTTTTCTTCAAAAGTGTTGCCAATTTTGTTTTGCTTTTCCCACTGATAGCTCCTTTGATAATCATTTTTATTGTTTTTGTTGCTAAGCTGCAAAAACTTTTAATTTATTTTTAAATTACTTTTTATCTAGTTTGTAGCCTATCAGTGTGCCTTGTCACTTTAGCAACTCATAATGCCACTAGGCGGCACCAAAAGATTTCAGAAAATCAAGCTACAGCATAAAGGTATGCTGTACCCTGATTTTCTGAAACCCTTTGGTGCCATCTAGTTAAAGTTAAAAGCCATGGGATGAGTATACAGGAAATCCTCAATTTATGATCACAGCTGAGCCCCAAAATTCCATTTCTAAGACAGTTGTTCAGTAATTTTGCCCCATTTTATGACCTTTCTTATCACTGTCAGTGTTCCAAGTAATGCACCATAGAAAGCAGAACTTTGAGGTAGGCAAATTCCTCAAAAAACAATTTGTTGGATACATCATATTGGCACAATTGGTGAAAGCTGCTGACTCTGAAAGTTCCCATGGTTTTCACCTAATTAAAAAAATTAAAGTTTCCATCTTTCCCCCAAGTCACTGGTCATGCCGTCCAATCCAGGTGCTGGCCAGTTGCTTGGTTACTTCACTCTTCCTCTGGCCAGCCATCTGTGACAATAACTTTGGTTCCCACAGGAAAACTTTATAATTTTTTGTTACATAACCCCATCTAACTATTTCCCCCCTCCCTCTGTTGTGGTGCAACCCTGAAGCCTCCAAGATGGCTTCAGCCAGGTTTACTTCAGGATTGACAGTCATAGTTGTTAAGTGAATCACTGCAGTTGTTAGGTTAGTAAATGGTTGCTAAATAAATCTGGCTTCCCCATTGACTTTGCTTGTCAGAAGGTTGCAAAAGGTAATCACACAGCCTCAGGACACTGCAACCCACATAAATACATGCTGGTTGCCAAACACCTGAATTTTGATCATGTCACCATATGGAGCAATGGTGATAAGTGTGAAAAACATTCATAAGCCACTTTTTTCAGTCCTGTTATAATCTCAAATAGTCACTAAAGTGTTTGTAAGTCAATAATATTATTGTACATTATATTATGTACAATAACGTCTACCATGACATCAGCAACCAAGGGGAAATAATAATATTGCTCCTGAAATTAATAAATTGTATGATTTTAAATAAAAATTGGCTTGGGGTCAGGGAAACATAGAAGACTTGATTATGTGGGATGAAGTTAAACGTTCTCACAAAGTTTATAAAATTTCTCTTTTATTTATTTTCATTGTATGTTGCCTGTTTAAGAGATTAATGGCAGCTCTATTCCAAGCAATATAAACCATAAAAACATATCAGAACACTGAGTATATATTACATGATCAACTAATTTTTAATTATCCTTAATTGAATGGTTCAATTAAGATAACAAATAACAAACAGAAATTTAAGAAATCAGATATAACAATAGTAGCATGGTGGTTATATAAACATTGCTACAATACAGTTTTTGAATAATATAATAAACGTTGACGAAAGAAATCATATTGTCTAGTCCTTTTTAACACTGTTCAAAAACCAGTTCAACAATGTTTTAACAAACTTTGAATTCCTTAGAACTGGACATTTTTGATGAATTAAGTTCCTTTTAAGGTGACAAGTTGTATTTATCGTTTTTTTTACTCTTTAGACCATTGCATTTGTAAAATAAGGAATTGCAGTTCAGTATTCAATTTTTGTTGTATGCAGAATTATTATTTAATAACATTCTGCAATTGTCTATAAAACTGAATTGTTGTTTAACTGAATTCCTGGCAAATTCGTGTATCCTTTTGAAAGCACACTTGTGTGCTCTCCAGAAGTAAGCCACAGGTGACAAACTAGCTCCACACTCAGAATGGCTAATGGCATTCTGCAGCATCATCTGGGGCTTTTTTCCTCACCAATGTTGCTTTGCGTTCAGGAGTCCAACATCACCTAGGTTTGTACTTCTGCATGAAGCGCCATTATTTTTCCCATCACAGTGGTACCTATTCATCTACTTGCATGTACCAAGCTTTCAAACTGCTAGGTTAGCTTAAGCCGAGGCATGTGATGGGAGCTCACCTCATCACGCAGTGCTAGGATTCGAATAGCTGGAGTACAGACCTTCTCCAGTGTCTTTAAGTCATTGAGCCACCATACCTCTTTTAGCATAGTTGGAAGAAAGTTTCAAGGGACAACATTCTCCCCTTTCTCTTTTCAAGTTTTGACTCTGGCTTAAACTCCAATGGAATATACAGAAATATCCTAAACTCCACCGAATGTTTTTTTGTTCAAGATATAACCAATTCTGAGATGGTGGTGCAGTTACAAGCAATAAGTCAGCACTTTTCAGAGTATATTGATCATATAGATCAGGGCCAAAGAGAACCTTGGCCCATGGGCCAAATCCATCCTGCTGCTTGATTTTGTACAGCCTGAAAGCAAGAATGGCTGGACAGGCAGAAGGTAAATCACAAGGCCTGAACCTAATTCAGGCTCAGGGTAAGAGGCAGGGGTGGTGGTGGGGAAAGCTATCATCAACCTTCTTGCTAGTGGGGTGATGCTGTCCAATGACTAGTCTGCTCTTGGGCCTGCCAGTTTCACCCAAGGAAAAGGAAGAGGGATTTTGTTAATTTCTCAAGACTAAACAAGATAGAAAGAGTTGATGCCTGCCAAGATTCTCTGAATAAAATCCAAGTCCTGTATGTGGGAGAAGAGAAATCACCAATCCTTTTGAAAATCCATTTTTGGAATATAAAGAAGCTTTAGCAGATGTCATAAAAAAATGCTTTCAGGGAATTGTTTTAATCAAACTCTATTCACTGGAATAATGTAATCTATGAGATGCTTCAAGATAGAAATCTTTACATACTTTTCCAAATCTCTTGTTTATTTTTTTTTTGCATGTCTGAACATGACACAGCATTACAAGCAAAAGAGAATGCAAATTTTTGTTTGGAGCGTGAGGCAAATCTCAACCTATTTCCAGATTTGTCCACAGTTATTAAAAATGCAAAAGTTTCTCCAAGCATACCTTATAACCAAACAAAATTGAATAGCAATCGCACATAGACTTACAAACCACTTTACAGTGCTTTACAGCCCTTTCTAAGCTCTTTACAGAGTCAGCCTATTGCCCCCAGCAATTTGGGTCTTTATTTTACTGACCTCAGGAGGATGGAAGGCTGAGCCAAACTGGGGAGACTCGAACTGCCAAATTGCTGGCAGCCAGCAGTCAGCAGAAGTAGTCTGCAATGCTGCATTCTAACCACTGCGTCACCAAGGCACAGTGGTTAGAATGCAGTATATAAATATACCGCAGAATAAAAACTTTTGTGATACAACTTGCAATCTTTAGCTTATCGCACCACAGGGCTGGCTCTAGGTTGGGGTCACCAAAATTGCAAAGACTTCAAATTCAAAACAACAACAACGAAAAAGTTAAAAGCAATAATGGTGCACTCTGTGACCCAGCATATCTGCTCAAGAGTTAAATACAATTCTGCAAAATCGAGTGATGATTTAATTTTAAAAAATCTGCTGTTCCATGTTTGAATCTTGGAGATTCCCTTTACAAGTCCATGCAGTTTTCTTGGCAAGATTTCAGAATTGCTTTGATATTGCCTTCTTTCTAAGGCTGAGTGAAAGTGACTGGCCTTAGGTCACCCAGATGGATTTGTGCCTAAGGGGAGGAGGGAGTCACAGTATCCTGGTTTTTTGTTTGATGCTTTAACCACTACACCATCTGGCTGTCAAAATTCCTTACAGGTAAAAAGGATGAAAATAGTACATATCATTGTTTTGGAGAGTACATTCAAAGTCAGTTTGACCAAATCTCTGAATCAAATTAACCTTCTGAATCAATTTGGAGACTATTTACTTTTCTGGTTTGAGATAAGGGATTGAATAGGACTGAACTGACTGCTGATATGGAAGCAAATCTTTGAAGTGATGACATTAAAAAAAATCACCTGTATTTGAATAGGATTGGAGCTGATTTCGTGATAAACTGCTGTTTCACTGTTCATAAAGCTTGTATTTTTAACAAAAGTAATAATAAATGCAAGATAAGCTGTGCCAAAAGAGAACATTAAAAATTTCAGATTGAGAAATAATCTTGTATTTATGGATTGTTTTTTGTGGTTTCTATTGGTTTTTGTGATTTTTTTTATCTTATACAAATCTTCTTTTAATTTATTTAATGAAATGTGGATTTTATTTATGCCCAAAGCAGTTGAAGAAATTTAACATGCAGTTTCAAAAGTATATTTCTGTGTCACTTTATGCCAGATTTGGCAGCTGTGATGTTTCTGGTCTGAAAGGCCTCAGGGCAGTTATTCATGCTTTGGTTACCTTTTATATGGACTATTGTAATGCAGTCTACTTGGGACTGTCCTTGAAAACTACATGGAAGCTGCAGCTACTTCGAAATGAACAGCCCAGGCAGTTATGGGCAAACCATCATAGCATTTGTGTTCTGTTGCTTCTGTATGCAAATCAGAGTGCTGATTATCACTCTGAGAGATACCTGGTTTCTGAAGTACCATGAGTTATTATGGAGAAGGGGGTCTTAATAAATTTGGTAAAGAAATATACTGTATATCATGGAGTGACATGGTAATATAACATTATCTCAGTTCTGTTCATAAACAGTATTAGTAGATTTTTTCACATCTCATTATCTCCGTACAGATTACAAATTTGTCACATATAGTTATACTTTCAAATGTTCTTTTAAAATATTTAAAATAGTCCAATATTATGAGATTGTGACAAATTACAGAAATAATCACAATGTATAGTAAATAGAATACAGCAGAGATGGTATTCAGCAGGTTCTGACCAGTTCTGGAGAATCGGTAGTGGAAATTTTGAGTAGTTCGGAGAACCGGCAAATCCCACCTCTGACTGGAGATTTTACAGCATCCTTCCCCTGCCACTCCCACCAAGCCACCCACACAGAACCGGTCGTAAAACAATTTGAATCCCACCACTGGAATACAGAAATAAAATATCAACAAAACATTGGACATAATGAAATCAGAAGAAAAATCTAGCTATAAATCATACAATATTTCTTGTTTCTTGTTTTGCAAATAATTATCCTACTATCATTCAGAGTCTTAGAAGCTGGACATTTTTGGTGAACCAATGCATCATTTAATTACAACAGCATTTCTGACTATGTAGCAGTTTTGCCCTTGGCAAAAATTTTTTAAAAAATACAACCCTTATTTCTAAACATAAATTCTGCATAATTTTTCCAACAATATTATATATGTTATAATAATTCATATTTATTAGCAGATTATATGTCTAAGTGTGTCCAAGTAGCCATATATTATTTTAAAAACAAGATTTAGAAAAAAGGCATTTAAAAATTATATTAATATAAAGATGATGATGATATATTTTCCATATTGATATGGGCTTCTTTTTTTTCAACGTATCACTGTGATTTCTTGTGTGGTATCCTACTATCTAAATATACAGCTCTCATCCCAAGTGCACATGTAAAATATCATCTGTAAATGTATAAGTAAAGTGGGGAAGGTATACAAAATGATTCTTAAGCATTTAAGCATTTCATTAAAAACAAAATTCAACTTTCTTTTGACACAAGCCCAGCCAATGATATTCATATGGTAAAAGATATACCTATTTATTCATAATTCCATTGAAATATAAGCCATGGAACTAAGTGGAAACGGCAGGAAGCTTTTAATGAACAATCACTATGCACTAAGGGAGACTCAGCCAATCTTATTGTCCACATGTTGTGCATTGAAAATAAAGGTTTGAATTGAATTGGGCATTGCCCATTTAAAAAAAAAATTCCAATCAGCCCTGTATCCATACTGATCATCTCTAAGAGAAGGAACTGTGGATTTCAGGACTCTTAAAAGTTTTTTCCCCCTTTCCACTCTTCCAAGAAATCATCTAATAGAAACTATAGCCGGTGTTGGTGGAACTCTTTGATCAGTCTTTCTGTATCAAGACTTCATCTCTCAAAAATATGTTAAAACATAGAACAAAGTTGCTGCTGATTTATCTTTCTTTCAGAGTCTCCAAATATGCCTCTAATAAAAGCCTGTATTTAGTTTGGATCTTTTTCTGAATTCTTTGACTATACTTAGAATGACGATCATACTTATCATAATAACTATGCTTAAAAAAAGGCAGTCAGATTTAAACAGCTGTTATCTACCAAAAGAAGAAGACTCAAGTATTTAAAGAAACAACACACAAAAAATATTTGGAGGAAATAATAATTCTTTGAAGTTGAATTGTTACATGCAATAAATAATAAGTATTTGCCTATATTTGAAACTGTTTGGCATTGTTTAGATTGGCAGCCATGTCTCTTCAGGAGTATGAACTGATTTGCAGCAAAACCTATACAGCAGATCATTTAATTAATGCCTTTGTAACTTTTTTCCTTCGGTATAAAGCTTTGAGACCTTAAATGCAGCCTTCCATTTTCATTCTCTTTTGTAGAACTTATATGTTGTTTTAGATCTGCCTTGTTTCCTTTTAAGCTGTTTCAAATTTGTTAAGCATGTCTGACTGTATACATGCAGCTGTAAGGAGAAAAATATTGTCTCTCACATCATGCTAACAAGCTCATCAAACTTTTTTTTTTCTCAACAAACTGAATAAAAGTATGTGAAAGCTTGCTTTAACTCCAAATATGCATGCTCAATATCAGAAGGAGGAATAAGATTGTCTCACCAGTAACAAAACGGCCAAGAATTTATTTACTGCCAAATGTCTTAGTTTCAATAACCAAAATGCCATCGTGACAGAAGAGAGCAGTCAGATCTTTCATTTCAATGCCATCTGGCAATTTATATTGCCTAGTGAAACTTCTTGCTATAAAGCCCTGTTCATCCATCCTGGGTCCATGCTGACCTTTGATTAGGAGCCACCCTTCGAAGACTTGTATTATGACATCTTCAGGACGAAACTGCACTGCATCTAGTAAGACTTGAAAGTTGGGGATTGCTTCATCTGTGCTTTTCTGCTCTGTTTCAGCCGCACTCTTGGATGCGTGAATGTTCCTTATCTGTGCTGGCCCTGCTGGACCTGGCAATGCAAACAAGGAGTGGTTTAATTTGTAGGCTTCCAAATCTTGATCAGGAAAATACTCCTGATACCGCACTGGAGTTTTCACCCGATGGCATAGAACAATTTTTTCCATTGATGAGATAGTGCTGATAATCTCTTTGAACACAACAGAATGCTGAGATAATACCTTCTTTCTAGCCGTTTCTCCTCTTGCCTACTCGTTGATCAGCTCAAGCAGCTTCATATTTTTAGCTCTGTCACAGCTTATCACTTTCCTGGGTGTGACTAAAAACCCTGCCATACACTACATCTTTGGAAATGTTGACAATTGAGTGCTAATTATAGAAGCTGTAGCTGTTGCAGAGGGGTTTTTTTTTCCTTTCAGTAGATATCATTCATGTTATATTACCGTTGTTGTTACAGAGATACATAATTATACTACTTTTTTTCCTAGAAGTTCCAGGTAAATAGAGCCAGTTTGGTATTGTAGTTAAGGCAGCAGGCTAGGAACCAGAAGACAGGGAAACCTTAGGCATGAAAGCTGACAAGGTGACTTTGGGCTACTCTTTCTCAGCCTAACCCATCTCATAGGTTTATTGTTTTAGGGAAAATGGTAAGAAGAAGGAGTATTAGTTACTTTTGCTGTCTTGAATTATTTATAAAAATAAAGACAGGATGAAAAAAATATTAAAATATTTTTTTAAAAAAATCTCTACAACTTACTACCAAATTCTGTTTTTTGGGTAGTTTGGACTTAGGGATAATTACTGGCCAAAAGTCATCCAGAAGCTTTTATAATTGTGCATTGACTGTAAGCTGTTTCTCCTTAGAGATAATGTAAGATTTGTATTGCTTCTGGTATGTTACATAATATAGTAAATTCAAAAAGAAAAATTTGTTGAATGGTCATAATAAAATTATTGCTTAGTGTAGTTGAACTTGCTATTGCCTCTGAAAAATGAAAAAGTAAAGAATAATGAAAATGAGCAGAGTTAACAATAATAATAAAATCATAAGGTTGGGAGCACCTTGTAGGTTTCTTGCTCAATTTTCTATTTAAAAAAGGAATCTTCAGGCCAATGGGCCTGCGTAGCCTGGGAAGGCAAAAATCCACCCCCCGCCATGGTGCAGGAGGCTGACTAGGCCATGCCCACTGTGGCTACGCCCACCCAGCAACCGGGCAGAGAACCCTTTGCTAAAATTTTTGAAACCCACCCCTGATTGGTACCATTCTCCCAGATAATTATAGAAGTTTGACAAAAGATAGGTTAATGTATAGCTGAGAGTTGCTGTGTGTATGTGAAGTATGTAGTAGTTCTAACTCATTTTTGAAATCCCCACAACCATAACAAATGTTTGGGATAGTTATTTGAATTTGCAATGTATACATTAGGATGTACTGCATGTATCAGGTTTCGCAGGAAGCTCAACTCTTAATCTCAATTCTCCAAACATAATACTTTATTCAGAAATTGGCTTATTCGAGACAAGGTTCTCAGGCAGGATAAGGATAAGATTAACTTCTTTGTTGCAGACAAGAATGAAGCCATAAACGCTCAAAAGATTTACCTATTGCAGGGTGCAAAAATTAAACCATATATACAGACTTATGCTCAAGATTTTACAGTCTAGGATTTTTTCTCTCTTTTTTCTGAACCAACAAATTCTTGTCATTTTCCTGAGAATCTTGAAAACCACCAACCAAGTTTTTGTTGACATAAGACAAAGTTGTCTCTAGCTCAGAAGAAAATTGCCTTGTCAGCTTCATTCCTTATAACAGGACCGCTGAGTTGGGCTCCATTCCATGTCTGTTATCCAGCTCTGTATATACAACATTCTCTAATGAAGAATAACTAATACTTCTACCTTATTTTAGAGAAAGGGATTTTAAGATGGCACTAATTTATTGGAGGAATAATAAATGTTACTTATTCTAATTCTATTCATAAATTTTTTATGTCAACAATTTTTTGTTTAAATATTGTATTCAAGACTCATGCCGTGTTCTGCAAGGCATACTTCCTAGTAAGTAAGTTGAAAATTTCTGCATTCTCAGGGAAAATACTTGGTTTTGGTAACATGTTTATAAATATTCTATTCCTTATAAGTAAATCACAATTTATTTATTCCTCCCTATCAATGGGAATACAACACACCGTCCTTGTGCAAAGTTCAACACACACCAATGATTGTAGTTGAAGTGGAAAAGCTTTTCTGAATATAGGACAGAACTGAAATGAAAAAGAAATAGTCTCCTAAACATTCACATTTATTTGTAAAATATACAAATAATTAGTTTTTACTATGTACTAGCATTGGGTATGCCCCATAGGATTTTTCTTTGGAATTTCATAGTTGTCAACATATTTTATTTTAGTTTGAAAAGGCAAATGATGTCTCTAATGATATCACTGAGCCCATTTTTCTGAAACCCCGGAGAGCCGTTGACACAGCAGAAATATTTAGTGTGCATATAATGGGAAGTGAGGCACTAAATCCTGAAAAAAATGTCCAGGTGTTAATTTGCTTTTACTTTCTTTACATTATACAATGTAATTATTTGTGCAAAAGACTGACGATATTAGATACCAGGTACAGGCTAAGTGACATAAAATGTAAATGGTCTGTACCTTTTACAGGGACCTTTAGAAAGACAGGCTTTGTAAATCATGCTAGCACCCCATCTTCCAGTTTAAAGAACTGTATTGTATGTTTGGAAGACTCCTATCCCTCTTTAGAAGGATGCCCTCAGCTGTCTTCTGTATGTGTGCCTTCTAAAGAGTGATACAGTCCCTTCATTTCATTGATGATCCTGGCAGAAGAGTTGTTTGTGCATGCTCATGTATGCACAGACAGCTGTGAAGCAGCTGAGAAAGCATTCTAGAGAATCAGGCTATTTTAACCCTTGGAGGACAGAAGCTTTGCTTATGATCACCAGCTTTTCATCTGGAATGCTTTGCACAAACCTGTAAAATACTTAGAAGAGAAGAGAAGAGAAAAGAGGAGAAGAGAAGAGTTGGAAGGGACCTTGGAGGTCTTCTAGTCCAACCCCCTGCTTAGGCAAGAAACACTAGACCATTTCAGACACATGGTTATCCAATCTCTTGTCAAAAATTTACAGTGTAGGAGCATTTACAACTTCTGGAGGCAAGTTGTTCCACTGATTAATTGTTCTAACTGTTAGGAAATTTCTCCTTAGTTCTAGGTTGCTTCTGTCCTTGATTAGTTTCCACCCACTGGTTCGTGTCCTGCCCTCAGGTACTTTGGAGAATGGCTTGATTCCCTCTTCTTTGTGGCAACCCCTGTATCTTTTTGTAATATCTTAGACCAGGAGTGTCAAACTCGAGGCATCATGCTGTCGTCACATGATGTATCGCGACTTTCCCCGTTTGCGGGCATGGCCAGTATGTGATGCATCAAGCCCACAGGCCGTGAGTTTGACACCCCTGTCTTAGACAATTTAAATGCATTACATGCATATTTTAGAAATTCTCACATCAGGTCTGGCTGGCTGAGGAATTCTGGGAATTGAAATTCTCCACTCTTAAAAGTTGTCTAGGTTGAGAGACACTGACCTAGAGCCATCGACTTAAGTACATTGTTGTAAGCTAGCAGAGTAGTTAACAATTTTCTTAATCATCATTTTCACATATGCAAATCCTTAAGGAAATGTATCAAGGCAGTTCAATAAAATCAATGAAGTAGCTTACTTAGCTTATACAGAACAGCATACTCATATTTACACAGGAGTTCAGATCAGCCCTGAACTTTAGTTTTAGCTATACCAAAGTAAAATATGCTACAGGTATACATTAACATGTAATATATAAAGCTTTTATAGATGATTTCAGACAGGCAAGCTATACTGAAAAACTGGTTTGATTATAAGACATGCAGCAGTTAATCTTTAATAAATTTACTACTTAAACATACTTTCTGTACTTTGCCAACGAAAGGTTAGAGCAGAGCACATGTTTCCATCACCATAGAAATGTAGCTGAAAATATCTTCCCTAGTGGATGTAACATTATGAGTTATGTTGTGAGATCTTTTTGTCCAGGCCAATGACTGCTGAAATTGTGATGCAGAGAAATGAAGACTTTCATAATGATAGCAGTTCATTCAGGAAAGTTCAATTACATCTGAGACAGGAATTGTTTAACAGAAAACTGGCTTAATTCATGTGGCATTAGGTGAACATGCTTCACACATTATCCAGTGGTAACACAACATGAGTGTTTCTAAACCTTGGCAAGATATGTGGACTTTAATTCCTAGAAGTTCCCTAGCCAGCTTGCTGAGTTGTCAAGGTTCAAAACACTGCACTACTGTTGAGTGTGCCTTCCATGGAGGTGAAGGAACTGAGAGTAGGCCTGAGGAGAGGGGATCAGCTGGGACATTGTTCTGGGGCCCCTGGAGCTCAAAGGGGGCCCATGAAGGGAATATTTTTTTAAAAAAAATTATGAAATCAAAATTTTAAAAACAGTCGGACAGTGTGTCAACCTGGATGTGCCCGGGCGGGGGTGGGTTATGGTGGGAGGTGGCCTTGCTGCAAAACACTCCAAAGCTGAATCAAATCAATTCATTGGAGGATGAATGGCAAGGAAGGAAGGTGTGTCCTTCCCACACAGCAGTGGCAGCAATGATCTCCCCGCCCATTTCTCACCCTGTTGAAATCCTTCATACCAAAAGGAAGGAGGTGCTGCTGTTAGCTTAGTTGGAGGATCTGTGCACACCAGCCATTTATTTATTTTTATTTATTTTATTTTTATTTATTTTGATTTGTCAATTGCTTACAAGATAATAGGTATAAGTATATATATAGTTATGAATACATGAAATGGATGAGAAAAATAAAAGAAACAATAGACAGGGATGGTAGACACGTTGGTGCGCTTACGCACGCACCCTAGAGACCTCTTAGGAAAGGGGTGAGGGTCAATAGTAGACAGTAAGTTTAAAGTTTCTGGGGTTTGGGAGGAACCACAGAGTCAAGTAGAGTATTCCAGACGTTGACCATTCTGTGCGACAGTGGTATTTCCTGCAATCAAGTTTGGTGTGGGTTAACCTTGAGTTTGCTATCTATTGTGTGCTCTTGTGTGTTATGGTTTGAAGCCTGAAGTATTCATTGAACAGGTAAGTCATTGCACTGTATGATTTTATATACCAGACTTAGGTCCAGATCGAAGACGGCGTAATTAAAGGTTTTCTAGGTCTAGGTCTGGTGTATAAAGTATTCTACGAGTAGAGGAGTGGAGAACTTTCTTGTGAAATATTTTCTGGACTTTCTCAACTGTGTTAATATCAGATACGTAATGTGGGTTCCAGACTGATGATCTGTATTCGAGTATTGGTCTAGCAAATGTTTTATATGATCTAGTTAGTAGTGTGATATTACCAAAGAAAAAGCTACGTAGGATTAGGTTAACAACTCTTAATGCCTTTTTGGCTATGTAGTTACAGTGGGCTCTACACTTAGATCATTAGAGATGAGTACTCCAAGATCCTTGCAGATTTTGGATCATCAACAAGCACTTAGATCATTAGAGATGAAGTACTCCAAGATCCTTGGCAGATTTTGGATCATCAACAACGTCTTGACTATTCAGGCTATATTTTATTTTCTGATTTTTTTTGCCATATGTAAGACAGGAGCATTTATTTGTTGAGATTTGAAGTTTCATTTGATTGACCATTCTGATACATAGTCAAGGTCTTTTTGAAGGCGTAGCGAGTATTGTTCTGTGTACTTTGAACAACTTTACATCATCAGCGAAGAGAACGCAGTTGCTGCTTAATATGATCACAGAGGTCATTTATGTAGAATATGAAGAGAGCCATGCCCAGAGGGTAACTGGCATCTACTTGTGGCTGCACAGACTCCAACACTGCTTCTCTATACTCTATACCCACCCCCCACTTCCTGATCTGCTTCGCTGCTCTGGCCCCCCCCCCTTTTAAACAAGCCTCTCGGTTGGTTAGGAGTTATATTGGTGCAGAGAGTGAAGTGAAATCCACAGGGTGGTGGGGAGGGGAATGGGGAGATGTTAACTTAAAGTGTAGGTGTAGAGGCCCATATTAGTCTTGTTCCAGGACTTAATAATCCTCTTGGCAGCCGTGACTGAGAGACAGAGGAAACTAAGCTGGCCAAGGTCAAAAGAGGGTTAAACACTTCTGTTGAAATACTGTTGTCTCTTATCCAATCCAATCTGGTATTCCAAAGGCAATATATATTATAGCAGGTAAGGATAGTGATTATAGTCCAGGTAAATATTGATATATTCAGGCAGATTTATTTATAGATTTTAAAAGACTTATGTAGCCTCTCTTGAAAAATGAATGTAAACTTTGATGTAAAAGATTCATGTTAAATCAGTTTCTGTACCTTTTAAGTAAATTCATAGTGTATAGGTAGTCCTTGTTTAGTGCAAAAACTTTTGAAACAACTCAAAGTTATGACAGTGCTGAACGAGGAGGACTTAGGGCAGTCCTCATAGTTGCAGCCACTGTAGCATCTCTGTGGTTAAATGCTTGTGCTTTGGGCACTTGGCAACTGCAATTAAGATATCACAGCCCTCCTGTGGTCATGTGATCACCATTTGCGAACTACACTGTCAGCTTCTGATAAGCAAAAACAGCAAAGAAGCCAGCAGAAGTTCTCAAAGGATGATCATGTGATTATGGGTGTTGCAGCTGCATGTGTTTAGCTTAATGCAAGCAACTGGGACTACTGGAGCTGCTGTTGTAAATTGGTGTGGTCGCATGATGTCATAACTGATGGCCATTTTTCTTAGCGATGGAGTTCCTGATCATAATTATCATTGGTGAGCAATGAGCACTTGTATATCACTGAAGTTCCTGGATTCCTTTATTTTAATGCAAAGTGGGTGGAGTGAAACATGTGTCCTCCCTCTTTCTTCCATTTCAGTAAATTGGCAGAAAGAAAAATATGAACAAAGAATCAATTTCTATCATTAAAACTCCAGAAACTGCCTTCCCAATGTACCCTGTTCTTCCTCTTTTAGTTTGATCCTAAACACATCGTGGGAGTCTTGTGCAACTGACAAACTTTGTTTTTCTTTCTCTTCAGACAGGGGTGTCAACCTTGCTGCGTCACGTTACCATGATGTGACATTTCATGATGTTTTTCCCTTTCATGGAGCTGGGGTGGGTGTGGCCTGCGCATGACGCATCTGGCCCGCAGGCCACCAGTTTGTCACCCCTTTAAGGTATGGCAAATACCCAGCTTCCAAATACAGCAATACAAGTCCTAAGATGCTTATTGGGATCATGGAAAACCTATATAAGGAAAAAACCCACCAAATAGAAGGAGAAATAACCTGAAGACGATCATATGATACTAATTTTTTTAAAAAAATCTGTATCTGTATACGATCTTCTCATCATCTGGAAAAGGAACAGCATCAGCTAGGCTTAAAGCCAGTTGTACAAGAATATTATGTTTCCCACTGGTTGTCTTGACCAATTTGCGTTGCTTGAAAGCTGTGCATTCTACCTTTAAATCACTGAATGTATGTAAGTTCTTTTCCTATATGGGTTTAATACATCCCTCAGGAATTCAATTTCATTCTGAAGAAAATGTACTCTACTGACATCTTGTGGCATGAAAAAAAGAATATATCAAACAAGCTCGGTTTGGAAATGTTAACTCTATTTTTGAAAATTCTGTTGCGGAAAAGCCTATTTTTCTCTCGAAAGGACAGTTAAAAAAAGAGCTTATCAGCTTACCTGGTAGAAAATACAACCAGAAAAACTAATTCTACTATATTGCAAAGCTACATTAATAGAAACTCTTCCCTCCTACTCCACATTCCCTTTATAGCCTAACCAGGAAGAGATCCTTCAGAACTTTTGCTCTGTCCGCTATCCATCTGCAATATCCATCTGTCTCCTATCTGACAGTTCCCAAAGATAATTTCTTTGATTTTCCTCACATACCAGAATATTTCCACTTTGCAGTTAGCATGGCCAGTGGGGAGAAATGATTGCACACATATATATTACTGTAATCAGTAATATCATCTTCCCCACCAGAGAAATATATATATACATTTTCAAGCAGGCAAACTCTATGCAATATTTTTTTTCAAAAAAACTGATATTAAAAATGGAAGACTATAAAACTGGCAAGAATAGTTTTCATTCGCTAAAGTTTAATTTGTGTGTTCTAATTTGTGTGTTCTCTTTGACAGCAATAATTTTTCTAAAATGGAGATAATTTTGTGCCTGTGCTAGTTTTTATTTTGTTGCTGAGTTTAGTCTTATTAAAGGTCTCTTTTGGAGGAAGATTTAGTTTTAGTTCACTTGAACAGTCTCAATTACGGTACTTACTGATTGCTGTAGCTCTTTTTGAAAAATAGTGTTACTTTTTTGACAACTGGGTAAAATCCATTAGCATAATATGAAACTGAAATCATCATGGCATGATTTCCATTTTTCATTGCGTATTCTGGAAAAAAACTGTTGTGAATCTCCCAGTTTTCATTTTTTTGTGTATTATCCATTCCCAGTGTATCTTTTTCATTTCAGTCTCCACCATTGTTTCCTTTTGCTTTTGTGTAGTCAGTTTTATCTGTCACTGTACAGCTGACTAGAGAGATTTTGGGATATCATCCCTTTTTCTGCTGTGTAAACTATTAAAGAACTGTTAGCATTTGGTAACAAAGTGTGGCTATATTACTTTAAAAAGAAAGACAGTCCTATCTTTAGAATTAGATCATCTGATTTGGGGAAATGAAGGAAAAGCAGAGTAAAATTGAAAGCAAAAGTGTGAATGCGATAATGATGCACGTTTTCAATTTTGCACTGGGTAAATAGATCAAAGTTATGGTCCATTATGAAATCAAAGTATAAAGTTTGTTCAGATGGAATACAAAGGATCATTGCCATTCCAGGAAATTTGCATTTGTAGTCATTTTAATTTATTCCTATTGCTTGAAATGAACTTCCAGGAATTTATTGCTGTATGAATGTACTAGAATAAAGATATGGAAAGAAATCATTTTACTGAAGACTTTGTAGAAATATTTCTGTCCCCCCACATCACATATTTAGACTGAAATGTTTGTGCATCTCATTTCTGCCATCATTTATCCACACTGTAGCTAGATCTGTTTTGCTTTACACCATTCTTTCTGATGAAACTGACAAAAGTGGTTTTAAAAAATGCAAGCTAGCTAAAAAAAAACCTAATTTATATACACAATTTTAAACAGTGGAAAAGTAAAAAAGGGGTTTATCCCCATAGTTCCTAAGTTTTTTTTTTAAAAAAAGCCTTAGTGTTTGTTTATTTGTTTTTCTTTATTAGTTTTACAAATAACTCAAGGTAGCAAACGTATGCAACATACTGCCCTCCTCTGATTTTCTATAAAACAACAACCCTGTGAGGTGAGTTGGGGTGAGAGAAAGTGACTGTTCAAAGTCACCCAACTGGCTTTTGTGGCTCAGGTAGGACTTGGACTCACAGTGGCCTGTTGGTGCCTTAAATTCTAGACAAAGCTGCCTAAAGCCCCTGTCCCACTGTACCAACGGATGCAAAGAGGATGTAAAACATTAAAAAAAGCTTGCCATCCGTAGGAAAACGCGATGCATCCGTTGTGTACTCACTGCATATGTGTTTCATACGCTCTATCCCTCCAGCATCCGTCCAGCCACTGAGATTTCATCCGCCCAAGAAGTTTTGAAGCTGCACAAAACTTTTTGAACGGAATGAACTTTCCGCCACGTATGATGTACATCCGTGACATATATGAGCAACAAAATGGTCAATGTCCGTTATCATTTGTGAAACGTCCCTCTGTATCCTCCAGGCATCCTCTAGACATCCTCGCAAACTCACATCCGTCTGCAGCTGAAAACGGAAAGAGGCGGAAGAAATGAAAGGTACACGGAATGTCCACCACAGCGATTAGTAGCACCGGCAAATAGAAAGGATGTAAGCTCTATGGCATCCGTATATAAAAGGATTAAAAACCGGACAGTAAGAACAGTCTATGTATTCTGTGGAGTATGTCGGATATTTAGGATGTCTGCAGTAATGTCGAGAGTCAATGGTAGAAAGGTACAATCACTAGCGGAAAACTTGAGTTTATCTTACCATATAAAATATGGGGAGGAAATCACCTGGATTCTCACTATCAGCTACCAGCAGCCGTGGTGTACAGACCTCTTCACCCTTGGTCTTTGCTCTTCCCACATCATGCCATTGTTCTCCACCATGGATCATTGACACAATCCGTTTCGGTAGCTGCCGATCATTCACTCGACCAGAACCAAACCCTGTTCAGACAGTTATCACCTTTTATATCCAAGGAGAAGAAGGAGCTCCCAAGAGCTTGTGTGGGTCCGATGGTGGATTCCAGGAGAAGAAATGGAGTATTGGGACTGTATGACGCAGTTTGATGGTGAGCTGAAGGAATGAGACCCTCGTGCAATTCCCATCACTTCATGAGGATTGCCAGCCAGCGCATCGTTTGGACGAAACTTGTACGCGTCTGAGGACCCAGGTTCTGACCAAGCCGAGCACCAAACTTCGTCCCAGGCCTGGACGCCTGAGATTGAAGGTGGCACTGACCCTGCGCCACCTGGACCTCTGGAACCACAATACCAAAAACATCGCAGTATGCGTAGAGGAGTAGCAGCCCTTACTTACTAACATCAATCAGCAATTCAGTACGTTGTCAGTGCTTACAGAGTTGGAGAGTGGTGCAGGCCATCATCGAAGAGAATACGTGAGAGGAAGCTCCTCCAGTGCCCCACTGAGCACTAGAAGTGGAGGAATAGATTGACAAGAGAGAGTGGTATCAGAAGTGTGAAAATTTCCCCTCACACTGTTGTGAGCTCATAGATGGAAAAGGATGCACGTGCCTGCAAAAGCTCAGTCCAACTCAGGTGTGTACACATATTTCAAACTACAAGGGTCATTCTTCAGTATCATCCTCTTTGCAAATGTGTTATTTTCTGACTTACTCAAGTTCATTCTCACAACCGAGCTTCAGCGCACTAGCGTGGTCCAGTTCTTTTGTAATAACCGTGTCTAAATTTATGTTGTTTCAACGTCATATTGTGTTCTTACATTCACAGGGAGTGGCGACACTCAATGGAAACGACTAACTCTTCATCATTGGGTCTTTTCGAGATGCACTAGATCCCGTTCTTCCTCTACCTACGAATTTGTATTAACACATTGAAGAATCGGTACCTACTTTGCAATCGTTGGTGGATGATGCCTTCTCCTCAGAACTGACCTCATGAAGCCATACACATTTCAAGAATAAATCTACTGTGAAGAGAGTATCTCAACTGCAGACGGGTGGTGGAGAACACCTTTGGCATCCTGGCCAACAGGTTCCAGATATTCTCACCACCATGCAGCATCACCACAGACTGTGAAGAGCATGGTGGAAGATTTGCTGCATCCTGCACAATCTCATGCGCACCTAACCCACGTGTTGCAGAACAGACTTGTGGAACCATCACAAGGGAAGGGGAAACATGGAGCCTGGTGAATGAGGCAGGACGAAAACATGATAGACACTGTGGATGTACAGGCCCTAACAGAGCTTCAACGTGAAGGGAAGAAAGCAGCACAACCTCCTGAGACACTGTGCACACTCCCCAGCGGAGCAGTGGAAGTGGAAGACAGGATGATAGTTGGTTATGGATGGTTCCTTGAAGCTGTCCACATAACACTGATGAAGATTGTGGCCATGCATGTTGATGGTCCTACAATGGAATAGGGCATTAATAAAGAAGCTTTTGTTTAGTTTTAAAATGTGTTGATCAATGAATAAATTGTTATTGATACAAAGGTCCATATGTGTGGCAAGCTGGGAGGGTGGACCAATACAGTTCGCTACTATGCTTGACTGGAGGTTTATCTATCCCACAACTATCCCTTATCTATCCGCACACTATCCTTAACCTACCGCACGAATGCTGCAAAGGCTTAACCATTTTTTTCAAAGTTTTCAACCAAACACTTTATCATAAAAAAAATGAACCAAGTGTGTTAAGCAAAGAATAACTTTTATTAATAAACTTTCTTTAAGTAACACTGTAAATGACTTTATTAAAAAAGCAAAATGAAACCAAGTAAAGTTCTTAAGCAAAGATAAAGTGAACAAGTAACACTTCAGTCTCTGGCACTATTCTCAGTCACTCTGGTCTATGTCCATGGTCTCAGCTGTTAAGGGCCAGGGACTTGGAGGTGGCTTGTGGCTGAGTTGCTGATCTGAGGTTGCCATTGCGGTGTTTCTTTTGGCCTTTTCTCCGTAGAGTACAACAGGGGTGGTGTGTTTAGGAAGCTCTCAGGAGCTGACTCAGTCCCGTGAGTTGAGAGGCCTCTTCATCAAGTACCTGGGATGTTCAGCCCAAGACTGATGACAGATGTTCTAAGGAAGGGGCTTGGGCTGTGGGTGAGAAGGAGAGTGTTAGTTAGGGTGCTGTCTGGTCTGCAAGCTGGGCGAGGTGTGGCATCTGTGACATCGATGAAACCTGGGACCTGGACTGGGAAGGTCTGCTTCTGCTGTGGGAAGTCCATGGTAGTTGTAGCCTTGGTAGATGAGAGGCTGTTGAAAGCCGTGGAAGGGCTGTGACATCGCCTGGGGTGGAAGGAGCAGACCTGAGACTGGGTCAGAGCAGCTTCAGCTGGCGCCTGAGGGTTATGCAGAAAAGTGTTGTGATCTTTTCCTTTCATCACCTGGTACTTGGGCCTCCAGGCATATCCCTCAAGGTGTGGCTCACGTAGGGTGATGAAGGCTGTTGGCGGCTGGAGGATCCTCTGTCCAAGTGGACCAACTGAAAGAGAAGTTCTGTGCTGGTCCTCATTGTGTTCCTGATCTCCAACAGGACAGTCTGCCTCTGGCCCCTCCAGTCTGCCTCTCTGCCTGCATCCTTGTGGAGGTGGGGGTGGGGCGGGGGTGCGTTGGTCTCTGGTGGCTGCCGCTTCTTCCTCCATTTGTGTCAGCAGGGCATCATCCTCCAAGTCCCTCCGGCATGGGGAGTGCAAGCTGTCGGCGGGGGTCCCTGCTGTGGGCCCTGTGAAGACACCTGCCTGGACATGGGCAGCTGGCTCCTGGCTGGAAGAGGACTGGCTGTCTGTGGGCTGTCTGAGGGAGAAGGTGTCAGAGGGGCTGCTCCTCGGTGGCGGACCTCACCCTCCAGGAAAGCTGCACTTGGCCATGACGTACATCTCCCGGTCAGTGAGCTTGACAGCAGCCTGGCCAGATTTTTGAGGGTAGCTTGCCATACCAGGTGTGCATGTGCTTCCACCATCCCCAGGGGGAAAGGTACTTTGCATGTACCCAGGCTCTCTGCCTTGTCTCTCCAAGCTGCCTGCCTTCTTTGGTGTCCCGATACAGTCTGTGGCCCTTTCTCCAGAAGTACTCGTTCTCCCTTCAGCCATTCCAGCACCTCCTCCTCATGCTCCTCGGAAACAGTGTTACTGTTTCCTCTCTCCCTTCTCCTTCCCTGCCTCTTCCCTCCCTCTGGCAGGGGCTTGAGCAGGGCCTTCAGGAGGCTTGAGCCAGCAGGGGCTTTGAGGGCCTTGGGCTAGTCCATCACAGCAGCAAGCAAGCAGCAGTAGCAGAAGCAGTAGTAGCAGCAGCAGCACCAGCAGTAGCACCAGCAGCACCAGCAGCACGCAGCAGCACCACCAGTAGGCACCAGCAGCAGCACCACCACAGCACCAGCAGCACTAGCAAGCAGCAGGAGAAGCACCAGCAGCAGCAAACACCACCACCACAGCAGCAGCAGCAGCAGGAGATTGCACCAGCAGCTTCCAGAGTCAGTGCCAGGGGGTGGGATGGTGGTTCTGTCCTTCTTGCCAGGACTGGCACGAGTAGGCACGAGCTTTCTCTTCTTCCCTGACTGACGAACCATTGGTGTTCTTTTGAAGATGCATTTGGCAGCACGTCTTTCCTCTGAATGCTGACTGCATGCGAGCTGCATCCTTTTATATCCACGAGCTGATGCAATTCATACTCCCCGCATGCGCAGTGAACGCTTTGCATCCGATATACATCTTGCCTATGCATCTGCTTTGCTTCCTATAGGCATCCGTGATGCATCCGCATCATCCGCTATGAATTCTGCCCCTTCCGCTATGCGTCCCGCTTTGGCTATTCTCCCCTGGAACCCCTGCGGATGTGTCATCCGCTTCCATCGCTGTCATCCGCTAGGCTTCCTATGAACATCAGTTTAACATCCACGCTACATCCTACCTCCGTCCGTTCTTTTCCATTCTGTTTATGCAAATTTTCACCACTTTTTGGAGAGGATGACAACGGATGGAGCCACCCGAAATTTTGCTCATCTGCTGTGTCCTTTATGCATACGTTTTGCGTCCATCGGCCAGTGGGACAGGGCCTTTAACAGTTGGATAATGTTGAATGTAAATGTCTTTAGCAAGATAACCAGTCTTATCTCTCCAAAAACAGGCTGCCCAGCCTTTCTTTCTCCAATTCAAGTTTGCAAGTTCCCTGTTCCTCAGGCAAGTTCACAGGGGTAAGTATGCAATGACACAGAAAGATAAGTTGTCTTATGTCTGTGTCCTATCTCTGCAACAGTGGGAGAAAATGGAATCCATGTTTGACATTTCAGTACAGGTGGCCATGTTTGGCCTCTCAGTACAATGGCAATGGAGCAATTGTAAGTGATGATGGCCATCTATGCATCTGTGGATAAGTTGATGTGAGTGGATCAGATTGTACAACCTTTTTGCAGCAGTTGTTCAATTAATCCATGTATTTCTATGAATGGATTTTTTTTTGCTGTAAACAAGTCCAAAACCATGAGAAACAAGCAAAATACATAGTAGATTGTGGTCACATGGCTGCAGTACATTATAACTGGCTATAAAGGTGAGCCAGTTATGCAGTGCCAGAAATGCAGTCATTTTGACTGGAGGACTATGTAGCCATTGGAACTGTAGAACCAGATAAATAGCATTTGAAGGTCCATTATAACTTCAAATAGTCACTAACTGACTAGCCCTAAATGAGGACTACCTATATATGCTTGTAGTAAGGACTGAGATGATACATATTTTAAAGGTTGTGTGACCTATCTCTTAAAACAAATTATGTGATTATTTCACAAGATGAAGAGAGATTCAATCACTGAAGATAATTGGTTTATTACCGAATTCACCTGCCCTGTTCATTAGAGATTTTTTTCAGACTCAGTTGGGAAGGAAAATGTTGGGCCAATCTTCATCAGAATTCTAGGCTAAGAGCCATTTGAAAGCAGCAAAATCAGCAAATGAATAAGAATAATGTTGTGCTGAAACATCAAAATCTTGAAAAGCAATAAATATAATGTAGCACAAAAACATAAAATTATAAAAACTGGTATTTTCAGTCCTGAGTAAAGGCTTGTTGTCTTGAAGATGCAAGGAAGATAGGGGCTGCATATAGCCCTGGAGAAAGAGAATATAATTGTGGGCCTGGATCTTGGAAGAAGGATTACTCAGAAAACCCTCTGTAGATGACTAGATTATTGGAAGAACAGAGTCTAGTCTGGCAGGACATTGCTTGATCATTATTACATTGTATGAGCTCCAAACATGATTAACATAATTTGGATCGGCTCTGAAAGCTTCCCGATAACCAATTTTTAAAAGTTGTTATTCTAGACTGGTTCAATTGCCATGCCAGTAAGCTTGCTGCTCCATTTTTTAGTCTCCAAATATTTTATTATGGGTTTGCAAAACCAGGTGAAGCATGTATGAACATGTTCAGCAATATTCCACAGGCAAGACAGTGATACAAGAAAAGAAGGTGTATTTATAAGCAAGCAACAAGAAGCAACAACAAGACTGTGTAATTTTATTAAACATTGCAATTAAAAAGAAAAACTAATACAAACTAAGAAAATTAAAAGGAAAACTTGTAAGTGAAGAAAAAAGAAAAATAGACAAAAAGAAAAGAAATACAGTATGTAAAATAATGACTTACACCTTCATCACCAAGGATAAACAATTCTAGTAACCAATTATCTTTTAAAATATAACAAATGTTCTGTTCTTTCTATGTCCCATTTCTTATGTTTACAAAGAAAACTCTGCATTGTTTAGTCTTCATCAGCAAAAGTCCATTAAGGGTTGCCAGAGATAACAGAATATCTATTTGAATCAAATAAACCTACTTTTGTTCCTTCCTTTTACTTTTAACTATCTTGAACTTTAATTCCTTCAAATAAGGATTTAGATTTGGTTGTTGGTTCAGTCTCACAAAATTCTGCAAAACTTTTAACACATCTCTTTTTTAAATCCAATATAGTTATCCAAATCACTTGTTTGTTTTATTATTGGTATTTTAAATTATTTTAAATTATTTTAAATTATTAAGACATCAGCCAATTTCATTTGTACAACCGGTATAGCCAGGGGTGGGATTCAATTTTTTAAACAACCAGTTCTATGGGCATGGCTTAGTTGGTGGGCATAGCTTGATGGTCATGTGACTGGGTGGACGTGGCTTGGTGGTCATGCTATTGGCTGGGTGTGGCCAACTCAATATCACTCACATCGAGGCACGCATCACCTTGCCTGGCCTCTCATGACTGTGGGGATGCTGCAACAATCGTAAGCGTGAAAAACAGTCATAAATCACTTTTTTCAGTGCCACTGTAACTTTGAATGGTCACTCCTCACAAGCAAAGTACCAGTAAAGAAGGGAAAAAAACTCGAGAGAAGTTGCAGAGACAGGAAGTCTAAGACTGCAATAAGGGTTAACAGAGAGGCAGTTTCTGTAAGCAACACCAGGATGTTTCCTTCCTGCCTTCCTTACAGGATTAGGCCAGTAATTTCTTCTAACAACCGGTTATCCAAATTGCTTAGAATGTTAACAACTGGTTCTAGCGAATAGATGCAAACTGGTAGAATCCCACCCTTGAGTATAGCATATTTTTCCATATCATTACTGTAGTCTGTCATTTTTTAATTAATTTTCAGATCAGTCTCGTACATGGAAGAATTATTTATGAAAGATGGCATTAAACCAGACCAAAGTAGACAAAATGATAAATCAGAATGAGATTCAGAGTACCATAGAATTGATAAATTATGTCTCAGAATTCATTCCCAGCTTTGCTGTCTGCACTACAACTCTAAAGAAATTTCTGGACTATAGAATATGACAAGGACCTAAATTACATAATATTCTAAACATAGCATATGATTTTTTAGTTTCAAGATCTTAAAAGAAACAGTTTCTACAATGCTACTGTGCAAATTACATGGAACAGATATGTTATCAAGATGTGGAACATAACGTTCAACACTTTTGCGTTTTATACAATTACATTTAAAAACCAAAATGCAAGCAAATTGGCATTTACCAAAGGTTGACTCTAGCTATGTTATGGAAGTAATAATAGGTTCCTTATATAATATGTTAACCTCCTTTCAGTTCCAAGTTAGAGATGAATGTAAAGGCCGTGTCACACTGCACCAACGGATGCAAAGAGGATGTAAAACGGACAAAAAAAGCCTTTGCCATCCCGTTCGAAAACGCGATGTACTCACTGCCTCCGTTTTGCTTCCTCTCTATCCGTCCAGCATCCGTTTATTGACGTTTCATCCGCTCCAAAAGTTTGGGCTGCTCAAAACTTTTCCGCGGAAAATGTATCCAATTCGTGCCGTTCTGCATCCGCTACGCATCCGCTACGCATCTGCTACGCATCCGCTATATCCGCTAGGCATGCGCTGCGCATCCACACAACTCCAGCCGCCCGGACGCAGGAGGAAGCGGAACAGACGCAGAATGGATGCAGAACAGATGCCTAGTGGATGCAACACCGAAACAAAGTGTTTAAAATGGAAAAAACGTTCGCAGAGGGGACCTATCTCAGATATTAAGGATGCCTAGAGGATGCCGAGAGGATGCTAGAGGATGCAAAGGGACACCTATACTGCCTATAAAAAGGGGGAGCAACTCATCTGCATCTCACTTTCAGACCAGCAGCCCAGCTGTGCAGACCTCTGCAGCCTTCATCTGACTCTTGTTATTCCACAGCATCCAGTCATGTCCACCGTGGATTGCGACAAAATTCCTTTCGGCAGCCAACATCCTTCTGCAACACTGTGAAACCATCTACAGTCTCTGTAGCAGTACTACGGGAAGAAAAGGAGGCACCCAAAAAAAGTCTGGCTCCAAAGATGGTTTGCCCAGAAGAGCACAGTACGTACTTTACGACAAGCTGAATGGTGAGCTCAGGAGCGAAGACCCTCGGCATTCCAGAACTTCATGAATATGCCTCCAGCCATGTTTGATGAACTTGTGCAGCGCCTGACACCCAGGTTGACCAAAGACAAACACCAACTTCCTGACCAGCCTGGAACCTGGGCTCAAGGTGACACTCACTCTGTGCCATGGCCTCAGGGACCACCTACAGGAGCATGCAGCAGCGGCTGGAGGGCTGCACCAGCACCATCAGCTTTTGTTGTTAGAGAAGTGGTGCAGGCCATCATCGAAGAATACAAGGAGGAGCTCCTCCAGTACCCCTCCACTGAAGAAGGATGGAAGAATGTTGCAGAGCAGTGGGTATCAGAAGTGGAACTTCCCCCACACCGTTGGAGCCATAGATGGAAGCACGTGGCCTGCAAAGCTCCACCCAACTAGGGTCCACTTATTTCAACTCCAAGGGCTTCTTCAGCATCATCCTCTTGCCATGGTCAATGCTGACTACAGATTCATGTACATCGGATCTTCAGGCAACGGCTCATCTTCAGATGCCCAGGTATACAACGCCAGTCACCTCAAAGGAGGGGATGGAAATCAACCTCATGGTGGCCTTCCCAGATCCAGACCACCCTGCCAACGACACGCAAGATGTGCCCTACTTCATCGTGGGGGATGACGCCTTCTCCCTCACAACCTACCTCATGAAGCCTACACCTCCAAATACCTCACCCGTGAAGAGAGGATCTTTTAACTTCAGCTGTCCAGGGCAAGAACGGGTGGTGGAGAACGCCCTTTGGCATCCTGGGCCAACAGGTTCCAGGTATCTTCTAGCCAATGCAGCATCGCCCAAAGAGACCAATGAGGAGGATCGTGGAGAGCTTGCTGGCAATCCTGCACAATCTCATGTGCACACCGCTACCCGGTCTTGCAGAACAGGCTTGTGGACCTCCAGCAAGGCAATGGGGACATGGAGACCTGGGAATGGCAGGCAAGGGCAAACCTTATAGACACTGAGGTGGTGCAAGGGCCCAACAGAGCCTCACGTGAGGCGAAGAAGCAGCGCAACCTCCTGAAACACTGGTGCAACTCCCCAGCTGGAGCGGTGGAGTGGCAAGACAGGTGGTAGAATGCTTAAAGGATGCTTCCTTCAGCCTGTCTCATCACACGGATGAAGATTGGGCCATGTATGTTTGGTTGGCTACAATGGACAGGGCATTTAATAAGAGTTGTGTTTGTGTTCAAATGTGTGGATTAATGCTTACATTTAATTGATAATGAAGGGCCTATAGGGTGGCAATTGGGAGGGTGACCATCCAGTCCCACTATGCTTGCACTGGAGGTTTATCTATCCCACAACTATTACCCATCCCATAGGTATCCCTTCCCATCCCACAGCTATCTTAACCCATCCACAGGTATCCCTTCCATCCCACAGCTATCTTAACCCATCCACTGCTATCTTAACCCATCCCACAAGCATGCAAAGGCTAAACCATTTCTAAAAGTTTCCACCCAGACTTTTAGAAAAAAATTAATGAAGCAAGTGTGTGAAACAAAGATAAACTTTATTAATAACAAGCTGTAAAATAAACATGACCCAAGTCAAGTGTCCAAATCAAGTCCACAAATATCCAGGCAGCCAGTCTCTGGCACTCTCTTGGTCACTCGGAGGTGTGTGCCAGTCTAAGGTGTTAGGGTGCAGGTGCTGTGGAGGTGGGTGCTGCTGCAGTGCTGGTCTGAGGTGTTGCTGAGTGCCTGGCCCTGAGAGGACAACAGGGACGGTGTGTTGAGAAGTCTCGGAGAGCTGGCTCAGCCCGCGATGCTGAGTGGTCCTTCCTCCATGCCATGAGGTGTCAGCCCCAATACCGAGGACAGATGTACTGAGGCCGGCTTGGCTGTGGACGGGAGGAAGGAGCAGTTGTAGCGGGGTGAGGACTGGCGTGGGTGCATTGCTGTCGTGGTGGCATTATTGTCGTGGTTGTCATCGGTGGCATCATTGGAACGGTGGCCATGGTGTCGCCCGATGACTCTGGCCCTGGACTGGAAGGGCTGCTGTCTGTGCTGCTGGACCTCCGGGTAGCTGTAGCCCTGGTAGGTGAGGGGCTGTGGGAAGCTTGGTATGGGAGGACATCACCTGGGGTGGAGGAGCAGACCTGGACTGGGTGGAGCAGGTGCCTGTGGGTCTGGAGGGTTGTTAAGCAGCATGATGATCCTCTCCTTCACCTACCTGGTACTGTGGGTTCCGCCATCTCCTGAGGGTCTGGTTGACATAATTGAGGAAGGGCTTGCGGTTGGAGATGAGGATTCAATGGGGAACCAGCTGAGAGAGGAATACCTATGCTGGTGCGGATGGTGTCCCTGATCTCCCACCAGGACCTTGTGGCTCTGCCCTCCCGCGGTCTGGCTCTCTGCCTTACTGTGGAGGCGGAGGTGTGGGTGGTTGCGGCTTTGTCAGTGGTGGACTCGATGTCTCCTTTCTCCCACCGCACACCAGGGAGTCCTCATCACTCTCCACCACCCTTTCCACACCTGCCCGGGGTTCTCCGCCATGGCACGCTCCACAGATACCTGCCTGGAACAGGGACTGACTCTCGGCTGGAAGAGGACTGGGTCGCAGCAGGCTGCCGGACAGAGAGAGGGTAGACAGATGGGCTCCTGGTGCTCCTCGGTGCGACCTCACCCTCCAGGAAGCTGCACTTGGCCATGACATAGTTCTCTCTGTCTGTCAGCTTAACCGCGGCCTGGCCAGATTTTTGAGGTGCAGCTTCCGCTACCAGGTGTGCATGTGCTTCCACCAGCCGAGGAGCACATCAAATGTGTAGCCAGACTCTCCCGCCTCTCTCTCCAAGCAGCCTGCTTCCGCTTGTGTCCCTGTACAGCCGGTTCCTTCCGCCACAGATAGTCGTTCTCTCTCAGCCACTCCAGCACCTCATCCTCGTGCGCTTCCTCAATGTAGTACTGCCTCCTCTCCCGTTGTTGCATACGCCTCTTCCTCCCTTTGGCAGGACCAGGTGGGCCCTCATCAGAGGGGCCTTCCAGGTTGTAGGGGCTGCTCCTCCACACCAATAGCATCATCATCATCATCATCATCATCATCATCATCAATCATCATACCAGCAGGATCATAATCAGCACTCAGCAATCATCATCATCAGCATAATCACCAGCAGGATCATAATCAGCAGCAGCAGCAGCAGCAGCAGCAAGACCAGGATCAGCAGCAGCAGCAGTAAGCACCAGCAGCAGGTCAGCAAGACCAGGAGCACGAGCAGCAGCAGCAGCACGAGCAGGCAGAGCAGCCACCGAGCAGGACCAGGAGCACGAGCAGGACCAGGAGCACGAGCAGAACGAGCAGGACCAGCAGGACCAGCAGGACCAGGAGCAGCTTCAGCAGAGTACGCAGCAGAAGCACCACTGCCAGGAGCAGCTACAAGCAGAAGCTCCAGCAATAGAATAGCGAGCCACAAGCAGCAGAAGCCCCAGCAGAAGATGAGTCAGGACAGGGGGCGGGAGGGTGGCTCTGTCCCTCTTGCCAGGGATGGCGGCAGTTGCTGAGGCTTGCACTTCTTCCCCATGGCAGGAAGGCTTGCAGGAAGGCTGGCCACCAAGGCTGGCAGGAAGCCTGGCAGGAAGCCTGTTAGGAAGCCTGGCAGGAAGGCTGGCAGGAAGGCTGGCACCAAGGCTGGCAGACAGACTGGCTGGCAGGGAGGCTGGAAGACAGGCTGCCAGCAAGCCTGAAGGGAGGCTGCCCAGGAGGCTGGCAGGGAGGCTGGAATGGCAGGCTGGCAGGCAAGGTGGCAGGGAGGCTGGAAGGCAGGCTGCCAGCAAGGCTGGAAGGGAGGCTGCCCAGCGAGGCTGGGAAGGCAGGCTGGGAGGCAGGCCTGGAAGGCAGGCTGGTAAGGGTGGCTGCCAGGAGGCTGGGAAGGCAGGCTGGAAGGCAGGCTGGAAGGGTGGCTGCCCAGGAAGGCTGGAGCAGGCTGGCAGGAGGCCTGGCAGCGAAGGCTGGCAGAAAGGCTGAAGGCAGACATGCAGGCAGAACTCGAGTATCAGCAGCAGGTCTTTCCTCCAAATGCTGGCCACGTGCGAGCTGCTTCCCCTTATATCCGCGGGGCTTGCGCAATCGCAGCTAATGCAACCCCCGCATTCGCAATTAACTCCAGGCATCTGTTCTGCTTCCGCTGTGCATCCACTAGGCTTCCGCTGTGCATCCGCTTCATCCGCTGTGCATCCGTTCTGCATCCGTTTTTTCCCGTTCCGCGGCGCTTTTCTGAGCCCCCCGGAAGCCTAGTGGATGCGCCATCCGCTGGGCTTCTGTTCCGCATCCGCTTTGCATCCGCCCTGCGTCCTCCCACGTCCGTGTTTATCCGCTTCAATTATGCAAATTTTTGCCCCTTCTGAGAGCGGATAACAATGGATGTAACATTTTTCTCTTCCGTTGTGTCCTTTTTGCATCCGTTGGGCAGTGTGACACGGCCTTAAGCTGACTCGGTTCACCCAATGTGTTGTTGCATCCTCTTAAATGAAAAGCATAAAAACTAAGGTAAATTATGTAAGAGTAAAATATGTCACTTAAACATATGATAGAAAATGAAATTATTGTGCTGTTACTACAGTTTTTAACTGGGAATTTCTTGGAATAATTTAAGAAAGTCTGAAATAAATCTTTCTTGAGCCCATCAGCAAACCGGATTAACCTTTCCATGGCTTTTGGCTTAAAAAGTCACTTGACTGTGAAGTGGGTGGCTATATAAATATGATTTATAAACAAAATAAACAATCTTCACTGGATTACAGCAAGAATAAAATGGAATTGTATGTGCATATGTGAAGAAAATAATACATGTCCTTTTAAAGCACTTTTGTAAGAAGGAAAAATAGAAATGCACAAAAAAGTTATGAAATATATATCTTGGACACTGATACACAGCTTTTTGTTATGAACTGTGAACAAAGCTAGATTTTTAAAATATCTTTTGAAATGGACATATGTCTCAAGTCAGGCATACAAAGTTCATATGGATTCTATATGCTGTCCATGAAACATTAGAAATAAGCATTGAAAGGGCACATGGAATGATGAACATGTTATAATTCAGGAATGCTTTAGAGTGCAATTCACATTGTTCTTAAATTTTTTAAAAAATCTATATGCTAAACAAGGGAATAAATATTTTCAGTAAGTTAAAATCAAAGATAAGATTGGTTAAAGGTTACTTTTAAAAGTAAGGAATAACTGCTGGTGATCTTGCAGTACTTCTGTAGTATGCAGAATGGATTTAAAATTAAAGCACCATTTCTTGGTGCATTCTTTTCTTTAAAAGCACAAACTAAAATATGAAGTTGAAAAACTTGACTGACAAGTTCTTTTCCTCAGTTGGGTATTTTTTTTTCTTTGTACAGGGCTTAAAATGTATATAGGAGAAACTGTTGATGAAGAAACTGTCCAATACTATCTAATTAAGTAATTTGATTTTCAGTTAAATGGAACATGATTATGAAACTTGCAAATTTTACTTTCTGTCTCATGATTTTATTTATTTGATTTGTCAATCATTTACAAGATAATAGGTATAAATATAAACATGAGTAAGAATACAGGAAATAGGTACGAATAAATGGGGACAATAGGACAGGGATGGTAGGCACAATGGTGCACTTATGCATGTTCCTTCCAGACCTGTTAGGGAGATGTTACTGCTTCCACAAAATCTAACTGTCTATTTCAATTCAGAAGCACGAACTTCTCTTTTGGGATCTTTGACTTTTCTCTTCCTCACTAAAAATATTTTGAAATATTTTAATCTGAAATGATATGTATAGTTCTTTCGATTTAGAGAAAAATTTTGGTTTATATTCAAAATTCTGTAAAATTATGACATTACTTTTCTTAGGCCAAAGCCCCATTTGTAAAATGGGAATCCTGATAGACCACTTGGGGGTCATGGATATCTTAGTGAATATATGTAAAAACATTTGATGGGATTATAAATTGTGTTAAGCACATTGTGTTTGTTTTTGGTTTCTGGTGCTTCATAATCTTGTCTGAGCTCCAAGAATGCTTCCCGACTTGGATGGAAATCTACAAGGAAATATCAGGATTATAGGCTATTTTGAAAAACTGAAAAAGCATCTCCAGTATGTGGCTATATCCATGAAATCACCAGATGTGGCACTTATGTTGAAGACAAACCACTAGAATATGAAATAAGAGCAAACCTCACTCCTTACTAGTACTGATGATGTTACTTAATTTGGATAATGAAATGTCTGCAAGAAAATAATCTACGTCTGAGAACACCAAGGATTACAGCCATACTAATGAGATATGGTTGAAAGTTGACCTGTTCAAGGAACAGACTGATCTTAGATAGTTCATGCTTGTAAATTTCATTGTTTCTAGATTTCTCTTTAGTGCTAAACAAAATTGGTTCTTGACAAAGTCATAGTAACTGATTCATATATAACACTAAGTCATAAACAATGGCTTGATACATACAAGTAGTCCTTGAGTTACGAATATAATGGAGCCTGCCCATTCCAGTCGTAACCCAAGGATTTGTGGGAGTGAATCTTGTACCTTGAACGGAATCACTCTCTCCTTTCGCTCATACATTTGCTAATCAAATGCAAGGCTTGTTAAGTGCATGAGGTATTTCAGGGTAGGGAAGCCCATGGAACAGGTCACCTGCCTAAAACCATCCAAGGCCTCCCTGACTCATTGAAATGCCTCATGGTTCCCACAATTGCTTTATACCCCAACCTGCCATGCCAGGTCATTTACCTTGTAAAGATCTAGCAAGCAGTTTCCTCTCCAGCCTCTCAAAGCCGCTTGCACCCCCTGCAGTTCCATTTGGCCCTCCATGGGCCTCCCCTGGCCCATTGCAGGTTGAAATGGAGCTTCCTAAGAAACTCCATTTTGGCCTGCAACATGCTCGGTGAGGCCTCTGGAGACCCAAACGAAGCGTCGAAGGAGTGGATCTGCCCCTTGGAAGCTCCATTTTGACTGGCAACATTCAGGATGAATGTTGCAGAGCCTCTGTTGTTGTTCGTAAGGGTGAACAACTACCATGGTGTTGCAAGATTTGTAGTTTTGGGACTTGTTTGCAAATGCTACGGGACACTTATTGTGTAACTGTGAACGTTCACTAAGGAAATGCTCATAATCCAGGGATTATATGTATTAGATCATGTACTTCTTAGATACCCAAAATGTAAATAAATAATGATCAAATTTCCTGTACCTCATGATTTATTGTTTTATTTTTTGGGAAAAAAACATTGTTAATATAAACATTGAAAAATATCATGTGAAAATTGTGCATTTATTCTCTTATATTTTACTATAAGACAAGCTGTATAGTATTTATAGATCATTATTATTTTTCATATCCATTATTTTCTTATTTTTCAACTATTCATGAATTATTTATTTCACATTATATTCACACCTTTTTCTTTGACTAAATGCTGCTTTTCAAGATTAAATTGTGATTGAGTTACAACTTGATTAATATTCCAGATAAGACTGGAGGTTACTTTATTTATTTGAAAAGTTATAATCCTGGTTTATGACAGGGAGAAAAATAGACTGATTTCAAGTTGGCAAAGGAGAATGACAAGGATGTTTATTCTTCTGATATTTATCAACCTTTATACTAAATATACATTAATGGAAGCTGGATTGGAAAAAGATGAGTGCGGTTTTAAAATCAGAGGAAGGAACATTGCTAATCTGCATTGTTTTTTTATTCTATGTAAGCAAAAGTTGAAGCAGGAGGCCAGGAAGAATATTGATGCTTATAATGTTAGACCATTATAAACCATCCTTTTGAATATTTTGATTATTGGAAAATAATTCCATGGTTACACTGGGAAAATACATCGTAAGATGGCATTTTCTTTGGAGCCATATGTTCCTCACCGAGGCTGGTTTAGTCAGCAAGATATTCACTTTATGTAATATATCATGATTTATTTCTACATGAGAAAAAAACAGCTAATCTATATTTACTGGAGCATAAAATTGAGATGATGATTTATAGTGCACATTCCCTTCTCTAATTTTTATCAGGACCCAAGATAAAATAAATGAGGTTAAAAAAAGCTGCACAGCATAAAAAATGATTCTTATTCCAATAAAAAGCTGCAGAGAATTTATTTCTTACACGTAGCAAGGATTGGAAATAAGAGGCAACTCAAATAACCAGCATCTTTGGGAGTCTCCTAACCTTGACTTTGTCATGTTTATATTCAGAATATTTTAGGAGTGCTTCATCTATTATCGTAGAAAGATTCTGCTAAACATGATACTCCTCCCCCCACAATATAAAATGCAGGAAAAGATATAGGAATCAACCATTTCCAAAACTAAGTTTTTGTGCTATGCAGACAAAGAAAAAAGGGCAAATCCACTTCAAATACTATACAAATAAAAACAGAAAAGTGCTACCTTTTTAATGCGTGTGCTGCTCCTTCTTTTACTTGCACAATAAAGAAGGCATTTTAGCAGCTTTGACATTGGTTGATTGAGAAAAATCAACCAATGGAACACCTTGCCCTCAGAAGTTGTGGAAGTGAGAGTTGTGAGACTTTCAAGAAGAGATTGGACTGCCATTTGTCAGAAATAGTGTTGGGTCTCCCGCTTGGGTGGGGGTTGGACTGGATGACCTATAAGGTCCCTTCCAACTCTGATTATCTGTTAATCTGTTAATATTGTGTCTCCTGTAAGCCAGCTTCTTGCTCAGAAAAACAAATCCGTAGTCCAAGCTGTGCGTTATTTGAGTAAACAGATTAGAAATTATAGCTCTTTATTATGTACATATCTCCAGATTCTTGAGGTTAAGTTGATTAATTTAAGTATTATATATAGGATATGATTTCTGGTCATCATCTTCTAAGGATGTTCTTGTTTAGAAGAACAAAGCAGGTGATATAAAGTTTTGGATGCATACTCATGAAGGGTGCATTTTGTTTCCAGAAGTGCAAAAATGGCAACAATAAAGATTGCAAACAGCCCATAAAATTAAGATTCTTCTGTGAGATGGTTCTCCCATGGTACAACGGGTTGCATCCAATTTTCTGTTTACTTGAACTGGGCCGTTGTTGCATTTTGGTATCTGCTCATTGAACCCTGTTTTGTTTTTATATTTCCTGCCGTTATCCTGTTGGTAAAGGTCAAACAATCACTTCAGGAAATGGGAACAGGGAGGAGAATGGTTGGAAAATAAAATGTTTTCCAGCTTCCTCTTTTCCACTGCTTTCTATACTTCGACACACCCATCCCTCCCTTTCACTAAAGAATGGTGTACAAATTCAACCAATTTAACTTTTGGAAATTGAGTCAGCATCCCTGAGGTATATTTCCCAGGTATGCTATTCAGTGGAAATGCTTAGTATTGGAATGGGATCATCAAGGACATGTGGCTTTGAATTTGTACCCACTACTTAGTATCTGGGTTAAACATTCCCAAAGCAACTAAAACAAATTCATTCCAGTCACGACACCCAATTTAGAACAAAAAACTCCCACAGAAGACCAGTGAGAATTGAAATGACTTGTGGAATAATCTGCTCCCAATATTTTTATATATTAAAAGATCAGTGTTACTTATTTACATGTATTTCTAATAGATTTCAATTCTTTTAAGTAATAGATGTGTGGTGTATCTGTCAAGTTGATTCCATAGATACATTACAATTTTAAGTGTAATGCCACAGCAAGTTTTGTTGATAGTGAGACTACTACCATAATTTTTTTTGATTATTTTCAAAATCTGACATATTTTAATTGAATGCAGCAAGATATTGCAAATCTAGTAATCCCCATAAATTACTGGCCCACCTAAATATTTTCTATTTTTATACTGTACTTCAATCAAGTTCTCAAGACTGCTTACAAAAGCAAAGCATTATTAATCACATTTATGTAACATGTTTGCATTAAAGTATAGAAACCCAATTATAACAGATAAAAATCTCAACAAAACATTAAAACATTTCAGCTGCAGTTCCATAATTGAATAGGACAAATTAAAAAACCAAGAGAAATGTATACGTATACTGAGAGCATTCTACAAGATCGGTACAAAAGAAAATTCTTTCCTGTATGCATGGCAAATGCCCCCTTTGATTAGACAGATCCTGTAAAATCCCCCCTTGCAAGTTTTAACAATTGCTCAGATTAATTATTGGTAATCTGCCAAAGAATGAGGCCCTAAGTGGAGAAAACATTTTCATATCTGGGCTGCATAGTAGATAGGAGTTGCTGGATTGAACTGTGGGTGGATGCCTAAACTGAGCAGGATAGAACTGAAAGATGGATGGAATTAATTGTTTTTTTTAAATAGTAAAATTCCAACAATTAAAAATCCAAGAAATAAACTGCTGTAGGGAGTATTTTAGAGAAATGTGTGCTAAAGATTGGAACTATAATGAATTCTATAAATGTCAATTACACCACCACCTAGAAGAAAAGATGAAAAAGAAATTATAAAGTGAATATTGAAAAATTGTCAAGCTACAGGTGCAGATGGCAGATGGCAGAACTGAAAAAAATATGAGAACATGGCTGTGATTGCCTACTGAGTCACAGTGCATGAACATTTTCACATTGTATGTATGTCTCTGCTTGAGGGCTGAAATAGTGCTGTTACTATTCCCCTACACAAAGGGGAAAGGTAACATTGATGAATACCACACTACAGGGAGATAAATTTGTTAAGTGTGTCTGAAAAGCTTTTGAGAACAATTATTATTGAAAGGATAGAAGAGATGGGAAAAATAAAACACGGAAAGTGCAGATTTTTCCATTTCAGCAAGAAATATATGAATATAAAGGTTTATTTTATTTATGTCAAATTTTATATATCTACCTATCTAGCTATCTGTCATGGAATTCCATGCCATATAAGGCATGTACAAAAAGAGAAGGCCAAAGAATATGAGGCAAACCCAGAACATGGAGAGGCAACATAAAAGACACAATACACAAAATCAATTAATAATGGTTGAGGCCACCAGAACAGCAAGAGCCAGAACTCTCTATTTCCCTCGACATCCAAAGCAATAAAAGAAGTAAAGACAAAGATCTGTCTGTCTGCCTACCACATTTTTAAACTGACCATTTTCCTCATAGAAATGTTATATGGGCTTGAGTTATGGAATGTTTTTCCAAATCTGGAATTGTGTACGTGAAGAGCAGTGAATGCCCTTCGGAACACTTTGGCTAGGAAGAGAATATACAAATGATATAAATATGTACCTATTTTTAAACTTAAATTTTTAAATTTAAAATAAAAAATGTAAGTAGAAATGCAGGAAATTGGTTAATAAATTTCTGTTGTGAACAAAAATAATGTCATATTTTGGCCCAGCTAAATCTGCTAAAGAACTCTGAAATTGATATATGGGATACAAAATTTGGAGGAGGATGTGGCTTCCAATATAATTCATGCAACATTAAAAGTAAGTATTTGAAAAACACATGACTAATGGTATATGTGATAATTGCAGTAGAATGGAATTCACATTGTTTTGTTTGGTTTGATTGTTGAACCAAGTAAGAGTGATACGTGATGGGTGTAAAGCAGAGGTAAAAATAAGGGGTATACTTGGAAAATGATTCAGCGTTGAGGCAGAGAGTAGCATAAGGATGTTTAAAGTCTCCTTGGTGGCTTCATGTATTTATGGATAATATGTATAAGAAATTTTATGGAGATTTAAGAATATTGTTTGGAACATGAAAGTATATGTTAATTTGAATGCAATTGATGCAACCCTATTGGCCAAGAATTGAAATCATTTGAGCCAATGTTAGATTCTGTAATGTGGATTTCAAAATTAATAAAATAATAATAATAATATTTGGAAAATGGAACCAGTATGTTTGTCATAAATGTCAAAAGAAGAGCAAGTTGATGGGTTTGCGTGCCTAAAAACAGAAAAATAGTTGAAAATGTTGTAAGAAGTGCAAATGTTGACAGAAAGATCGGGTATAAAGTGTGCACTTTTGCAAGGAGCATTTGTTGAAATACGAAAAAAAAGCTGTTGTGGAAATGTGTGCTTATTAGATGAAAAAATGTATTCTAGAAGAAACATAAAAGTAGGTGGAATGCAATAAGAATGGGAGATTTAAGATATCTATGTAATAAAGCAGGAAGAAAGACAAGAATAATTTTACTGGGTGTACTACAAATCTATTTTTATCAATGAGAGATTAACCATGAGATGAAAAGTTTTTCGGCTTATTGAAATTTAAGAATGTAGAACTTAATATTTATAAATTGTAGTTCAGTTTTTTCACCATGAATTCTTTCCATTAACCATGGATAATAATGTCATTGCAAACCAAGACCTAGAATATAGTAAGCTATTGTTCACAAATGATAGGCTATATCAAATTACAAAATGAGCCCATACAGGAATTTCTGCAATAGCAGATAACATTCGCTGTGATTACATGTCATTAAAAAAAAAGAAATCATTACTTATTTAATCAATTTATCTTGACTTGCAATGTCGTTGAGCCATAAACTACATACAGTGCTGGGTTCACAAGTAAGCTAGGTTAAACATGCCTGTTTCAGGGTGTTGTTGTTATATCCTGCATATTAGTAATATAATTGTTATGAATAAGAAATAACTGTTTTAGATTGGGTGTCTTTCTGCAACATGTTCTACCAGTCAAAGCTTTAGTAAAGGAAATGCCATTGTCCAGGATATATATTTTCCCTTTTTTTTAGTATGATATTCTTTCCATGATGTTTGAAAAATTGTGGAGGATGGGCATAGTGCTGGAGAATTGGAAAAGGGCAAATACGCCTCTATTATCAAAAATGTGGGGAGGGAGAGAACCTGGATAACTACACTCTGGTAAATTTCATACAGATATCAAAGTTCTGGAACAGATTATTAAGAAGTTGGTTGGTAAACATGTAGAAATGAATGCACGGCTTGAATAAGTCAGGTCAAACCAATCTGACCTTTTTTTTGATAGAATGGTCAGTTTAATCTGGTCGGACATAGTATACCTTGATTTCAGCAAAACATTCTTCTACAAAACTCTATATGTGCTGCTGGACTACATTGCCATTAGAGAGATACAGAGCTAATTGAACGGCCATACCAAATAAGTATATATTTATGTTTAGGCTCTTTCTTCTTCATTTGGGCACAAAAGCAATATAGCCCAATAATCCCAATTTGTATTCATGGCATCTTATTTCAGACCAAATTCATTCACCCCTTCTAGAAACAGTACTGATATCAACTTGGCGTCAATGATGTCTTTTCTTGATGTTACCCTTTTGAAGCATGCCAACTGATTTTCTCCTGCTTTGGCTACAAAACTGAAATTCCACAAGCAGCACCTTCTTCTCTTCGTTTTTGATTTTGGCACTCTTTAGTCAATTGCATAGCAGCCTTACCACGGCGACTGCTGTTGAGAAAAATGCCTGACTTTAAAACTGAGATGACTTTGAAATTATTTATATATTACTTTTGATGGCTGGCAACCCACCATCAGTGTAGATAGCAAAGATCTTGTCAGATAGGTATGTTACCAAAGCCACAAGGAGATAAACATGGCTGAAGAAGAATGTCAATGTCACCCTAAGTCATATAAGGGTGAGATGAGGAGGAGGAGGAAAAACACTATCAGACTTGCATGATCCTGATACATAACTCATCTTAATGAAAGTAGTTCTAGTCTTCCATGGAGTTTATTTATTCCTTGCTCTGGTTTACGGTCTATCACTGAGATATTTTGTTTAATGAACAGCTATAAGTATTTTAAATAGTTTTTTTTTAAAATGCCACCTGAAAGCTTTGCACGAGTGTTTATAACCAGGAAGATGTCATGCTGGCCAGAAAAATTTCACCTCATAAAGACAGATTTTGCCAATAGTGAGAGACGGAAGAGGGCCCGAGCACTTTATTGTCTCCCTCCTTGTCTGGTGCAGGGGCACCGCCATAGTTCATGGCTCACTCTACCGATTAGTCGGAAGGAGCCCCGGTTGGTGCCGCTCCTGCCCGCTCCCCGCTTTCTGACTGGAAGACGCTCTCCCCGGTCGTTTTCCAAACCCCTTGGAGCACCTAGCGCTGCAGGGAAGCGCCCGGAAGGCCCTCGCCTGTGCTTCAGGAATACTGAGCTCCGGGAACCGGAGTCCAGCACAGACCGAGAGCGCTTTCCGAGCGCCAGGCCACGGAGGAGCCCCGTGCTTATGGATCGCCTGGCAGGCCCGCCGACTGTCAAAGGACTCGGCTACAGTTTGCCGGATGTCTCTGCCCTGACGCCGCTCCCGTCTCCTTGGAGTCCCTTCATTCATTTCCTCTCCGCCCACTGGCGGGAGCCCCGGCTGGCGCTTCCTTGCTCTCGCCCTTTGAAGGCCGCGGGCGGGGAAGGGAAAGCGCGCTTTGTCCCTTTAAGAGCCCCCGCTCGCCCTCTCACGTGGGCGATCAGCTGACCGGGGAAAAAGCTGCCTGTTCCTGAAACCTCTGGGGCGCTGCAGCGGGTGGCGAGCGTCTCTCTGTCCTGCCGCTCAGCCGCCTCTTCCGTCTGGCTGCGGGAGGGCGCTTGGCGGCGGCGGCGGCGGGAGCGCGAGGAGCTCCGGCGGACAGAGGCAGCGCCAGGCGACAAGCCCGCTCATCCTTCGCGCGTCCAGCCGGCGAGGTGGAGAGCCTGGCGCCCGAGACTCGCCAGCAACCCGGCAGAGAGCGAGCCGCTCCATTCCTCTCCAAGCGCTCGGGGATTTGCCATTCCTCCCATCCTTGCAGGGCGGTGAGACGGCGGGGCTCGCCAGCGCCGGGGAGGCTGTGGGTCGCTCTTCAGACGTTTGCAGCCTGGGTGTGAAGCAGGCTGCTCTTGGCAATCTCCCCCCCCCCCC